>CAUYQU010095831.1:0-89599 GCA_963574635.1 Cheracebus regulus
GTTTTCCTTCTAACAGTCAGGCCCCTCTGCTGTAGGACTGCTGGAGGTTCTTTCCAGACCCTGCTTGCCTGGGGATCACCTGCAGTGGCTGCAGAACAGTAAGGGTTGCTGCCAGTTTCTTCTTCTGTTATCTTTGTCCCAGAAGGATACCCGCCAGATGTCAGTCTGAGCTCTCCTTTATGAGATGACTCTTTGGATATACAGGGATCGGGGAGCTACTTAAGGAGACAGTCTGTCCCTTACAGGAGCTCAAGTGCTGAGCTGTGAGCTCCGTTGTTCTATTCAGAGCTGCTGGGCAGGTACATTCAAGTCTTCTACAGTGTAACTCATGACCACCTTTTTTTCCCAGGTGCTCTGACCTGGGAAGGTGGGGCTTCATTTTTAAGTTCCTTAATGGCTGCTGCCTTTTTTCAGAGGTGCCCTGTCCAGCTAGGAGGTAGCCTAGTCACAGTCTGCCAGCAGAGACGTTGCTGAGCTGCCGTGGGCTCTGCCCAGATGCTGTATGAACTTCCTTGTGATTTTGTTTATAGAGGTATAGTTAGAACTGCCTGAGTAATTGCAGTCTGCCTCAGAAATGGTGGACTGCCTCAGTAGTGGTGGACTCCCTTAGTAATGGCAGACGCCTTTCCCCCTGCAGAGCTGAACCATCCCAGGTCCTGCTGTGCTTGCTGTGAAACTCTCAATCCTGAGTGTTTCAGATTCCTGGTCTTTTTGTGAGTGGGACCTGGTGAGCCAGGTCACCTGGTTCCTTGTTTCAGCCCCCTTTTTCTCAGTTGAATGGGCGACTCTGTCTCCCAGGTGTTCCAGGTGCCAGTTGAAATGGCCACCCAGATTTGTATGAGTTTTTGTGTGGAGACTTGCTGTGCCAGTTGAAACAACCATACTGGAGACTTGTGGTGCTTTCTCACCCAGGAATCTTCTGGTTGGTGGGCAGTAAAAATTCATTTGGAAATGCTGTGATCACTCACCCTCTGTGTTCTCAGTGGGAACTGCACTCCAGAGCTGTTCTTACTCAGCCATCTTCAGTCATCGAAATTCTATTTTTATTTTTTTTCTGGGTATTTTCTAATCCACAGTTGGCTGAATCCAAGGGTGCAGAACCTGTGGATACAGAGGGCCACCTGTCTCCCATCTTGGGCTGCGTTCATGCTGTGATGGCAGAGGGGAGTGGTTAAAACAGAGGCTGATGGCCTACAAAGTCTAAAAAACTTACTATTTGGTCCTTTACAGAAAAAGTTTGCCAATCTGTATTCTAAACTTGACCCAGTCCATCTGAACTCTGGACCATCCATCATTTCATAAAGTTAACCCTATATTGAGGCAAGGGGCTGGCCTTTGTATTTCAGTGTCAGCAGGACATTGGTTGCTGACCACCTGAGAATGAGGTACATGAAGCATATTAACCCCTGGCAGTGGCTCCCATCAGCCAAGGGCACTTCTCTGGGTTTTGAAGGCAGCTGTGAGCTATTAGCAGCCAACATTTTCAGCAACTGGAAAATGGGTACACACGCTTGATCCTTCAAGGCGTGGCCAGCATCCACTGCAGTGGGTACCTGGATCAACACATGTGCTTTATGAAGCCGGAGGGAACCCGTACTTTCCACCTGAAACTGAGCCGTCATTATCTCACAGTGATGGAATAGATAGATGGGAAGTGAGAACCAAATAGGAATGGAATCTCCTGTTTGGTTCTCGCCTCCCGTCTATCCGTCCCATTGCTCTAAGGATGAAGATGGGGACCCTTACCAACATTCACTGAGTCCCACCAGCCTCCCCAGCCCCACCTCCTTCCACTTTCCTCACACTATATTCTCTAGCTGTGCATGAGCAGGGCTCAGAGGGCAATTCCTTCTGTTGCTGAGCATGTCAGGTTACACCCAGCTTCAGTGCCTTTGCTCATGTGGTTTCCTCTGCCTGAAATACCCTCCCTCATACCTTCCACCACACTGCAGTATTATAACAACCCTCCTTCCTTCAGATCTCAGCTCAGAAAAACCTCGTAACAGAAAAACCTTCTTGAATCTAATTTCCCCTCAAGTAGCCAATATTTAGTTTGTCTTTATGTTTCTGTCTTGTGCAAACCCATAGCTTGTAAAAATACACCCATAGAGATTTTTACTTAATAAAAAATGCTATACTATTGGCTTTCCTTTAAAGCTTGCTTTTCTCCCTTTAACAATATAAACCATAAGAAGCTATCAAATTTTTCATTCATTTTTTAGCACCTTAATGACATTCTTCATATGTGTACATATGTACATCATATGTATTATAATAAATCATTTAAGAATTCCCAGCCAGGCACTGTATCTCACACCTGTAATCCCAGCACTTTGGGAGGCTGAGGTGGGGGATCACCAGGTCAGGAGTTCAAGACCACCCTGGCCAATATGCTGAAATTCTGTCTCTACTAAAAATACAAAAATTAGCCAGGTGTGGTGGTGAACACCTGTAGTCTCAGCTACATGGGAGGCTGAAGCAGAAGAATCACTTGAACCCGGGGGGTGGAGGTTGCAGTGAGCTGAGATCACACCACTGCACTGCAGCCTTGGTGACAGAGTAAGACTCCATCTCAAAAAAAAAAGCGCATATTGATAGGAGTTCAGATTGTGTGTGTGTGTGTGTGTGTATGCATTTTACAAATAATGGTGCAAAAACATCTCTGAACAAATATCTTTATATTCTGATGCTTTTATTTCTTTAGGCTCAGTTGCTAGAGGTGGTATTGTTCAGTCAACATATACATGCACTACATGCACTTTACATTTCAGTAGTCAGTGTTAGATTTCTTTCTGCAAATATAGCAAATTGCATGTCCACCAGCAGCTTTAGGAGGCCTTCCTGTGCTCGGCTTGTCTGCCAGTACTCACGTCTTTCAGTCCTTTTAACGTCCGCCAATCTCTTGGCAAAGGAATGGCTTCTCATTGTCCTAACTTGCATTTCTTTGACTGTTACTTAGGTTTTTATACAAATACTATTTCAATAACAAAAATAACCTCTCTACTGATAGGACCTTCACATGTTAATTTAACGTGTTTTGAGCATATCCTTTGAGGTGATGTCAGAAGAACACCCACCTGTCCTCATTTGCTCTCCAGTTACGATTATGAACTCACTTGTGTCCCGTGTATCTGTGAACCCTCTATTGTGTTGTGAGTTGTATTCCTAAAGAGTGGGGAGAGTTTTGGTCTCCAGGGATATGGTGATGGGGGAAGGTAGACGGTTATGCCCTGTCTGTGACATTCTCCTTCTGTCTCTTCACTTCCAGACACCACCCAGATGAACAATGCAGTGCCCACCTCTCCTCTCCTCCAGCAGATGGGCCATCCACATTCGTACCCGAACCTGGGCCAGATCTCCAACCCCTACGAACAGCAGCCACCAGGAAAAGAGCTCAACAAGTATGCCTCCTTAAAGGCAGTCGGTAAGGGCCTCGTCATGGATCTTTCTTTCTTTCTCCTCCTTCCTGTCCTTTGCAGCTTCTTGTAGAAGCTTCTTATACTATTGCTGTATGGTATAAGTGAATAAGTGGATGGATAGATGGATAGATGATAAGATAATTCTACCTACGTACCTACCTATTTATTATCTATCTATCATCCATCCTTCCTTCCATTCATCTGCCTATCTACTTATCTATCAATCTATTATCTGTCATCAGTCTTTTACCTACCTACTACCTATCCATCTATCATCAATCATATATCTACCTATTATCTATCTACCTATCTATATTATCATTTATCTACCTACCTATTATCTATCATCTATCTATCTGTCTGTGTATCTATCTATCTATCTATCTAATCTTCTGGGTCTCTGTACCTGGGACCTAGCTTTCTAAGGACCAGAGCCCCTCAGCTGCTTTCTCTGACATAGAACAAGTCCTACATTGCTGTGTGAAGCAGGGTGGCTGGGTGAGGGGCACATGTGCAGTGAGGGCTATTTTCTGGGGAGAAGGACCTGGTTGCTCATTTCGTCTCACTGACACTTTAACCTCTTTACCATCTCCATCTATCCTTGTTGATCCTCAGGGAATCTTGACATAGAACCTAGGTCTTTCCACCCCAGAAATGCCTTACCCTTTAGTGGGTAACACTGTTCACCTACACAGTCCATACCATGGACTTTTCTAAGAAGTTGGTAAATAATGCACATTTCTATCCCAGGTAACTTCTCTCCAGGATTTAAATATTTACTGGGGTGGGCAGCCTGGAGCTACTACTAATTAAGTTCTTATCAAGTGCAAGACTTTGAATTAAACCCTTGTTTTCTCATAGTGATCCAAAGGCAAAGAGGCAGTGATTATTCCAATTGCCAGATTGGAAAACTGAGACTCTAAGAGGCTAATATAACTTGCCCAAGTCAAGCAGCAGTGGGTGAGAGAGCTGAGAATTGAACCGTATTTTTATCACTCCACAGCCACTACTCCCACCACTGCCCTGGTTCCTTCAGTTCATTCTTCAATTTAAACATGAGGGGGTGTGATAGTAACCCTAACAGTGGCTAAGGCTCCTGAACAGTTTGCTCATAAAAGAGTTCTATTGGATAGAAGCAGAAGCCACAGAAAGCGATTCCTGACTTCTGATTGGCTGTGGCAGCCTCTGGGTGTCCTAAATCAATGGTTCTCACATGTGGATGGCAGTTACTAGAATCACCCTGAGAGCAAGTAAAACATACGGATCCCCACCCTAAAGATTTTAATTGAACTGGTTGAAGATAATATTCAGACATGGGCATTTTTAAAGGACTCTGTGGCTGTTTCTAGTGTGAAGCCAGGGCTGACAGCCATTCACAAAAACCACTTCAGCCCCACATCCAGGAAAACCAGATCCTATTTCAAGTGCTTGCTCTGAATTTCCTCCTCTAATAACCTTAATTGTTCTTTACATTCCCGTGCATTGTTAATACAGCGGGGAAAGTTCCTTTCCTTTCCTTCTTACTGTGTCCTCTGAGTTCTATTTTTTCTCCCTGTCTCATAGGAGAGATTTTAAAGCCAGATTTTCCACTTAACCTCTTCCTTCTCTGAGTCTATTCCTTGAGGAGCTAGAAAGAGCCAAAAAGATGGCAGTTCGAAACCTAGCTCTACTACTATCTGTATAATCTTGGGCAACACTTAACCCCTTTTAAAGGTCTGTCTTCTAACCTGTAAAATGGGCCTAAGGGTGCCTGTGATGACTCGTATTATAGCCTGGTAAAGGGCATTCATTCGGCTGGGCACAGTGGCTCATGCCTGTAATCCAAGCACTGTGGGAGGCCAAGGCAGGCAGATCACCTAAGGTCAGGAGTTCGGGACCAGCCTGGCCAACATGGTGAGACCCCATCTCTACTAAAAATACAAAAATTAGTCAGGCATGGTGGCAGGTGCCTGCAATCCCAGTTTCTCAGAAAGCTGAGGCAGGAGAATTGCTTGAACCTGGGAGGCAGAGGTTGTGGTGAGTCAAGATTGAACCACTGCGTTCTAGCCTGGGAGACTGAGCAAGACATCTCAAAAAAAAAAAAAAAAAGACATTCGTTCAATGTCTATTTGTCACCTCCTTTCTCCACAGCTCCATGGTCTTGTTTCTAGTAGCCCCACAGATGAATCCTTTTCTGATTTCCATCTTATAGCTTGTTCAGATATTATGGGAAGGTTGTCTTCTTTTTTTCTTTTTTGAGATGGAGTCTCGCCCTGTCATCCAGGCTGGAGTGCAGTGGCATGATCTCAGCTCACTGCAACCTCCATCTCCTGAGTTCAAGCAATCCTCCTGCCTCAGCCTCCTGAGTGACTGAGATTACAAGCACGCGCGACCCCTCTTGGCTAATTTTGTATTTTTAGTAGAGACAAGGTTTCACTTTGTTGGTCAGGCTGGACTCAAACTCCTGACCTCAAATCATCCACTCGCCTTAGCCTCCCAAAATGCTGAGATTACAGGCATGGGCCACTGCACCTGGCCAGGAAGGTGTTCTTTAAACATTCTCCTTTTCCTACACCAAGTTCTCACCTTCCCAGCAGACTAGACTGTCAGAAGCTCCAAAGCATTAGAACAATTCATTCTGAGTGGAATCCTGTTTTATGGGTAGAGGTCCTTCTGCTCTTTAGTTATTCATAAAATTTATTTATCTATTCCCACATACTGTTGGTTCCTGGTAAACTCTGGGCAGGCAGAAAACCCCACAAATCGTGTACTTTCTTTTATTAACTGTTCATCCTCTTCCCCCTCCCGCCAAACACAATGCCAGATCCCTCATTAGAGATAGGTTGGGAGATACTTGCTGATTGACTTCAGTATGAAATATGCTAATCCTGTTTTAAGCTAATACCAGAACCCAAAGCACAGACACAACCATGTGACTATGATGCCTGTGATAACTGTGATCAACACACATCAGAATCACAAAACAAGCATTTTGGTGCCTAGCATAGGACTAGGCACATACTAGGTACTTAGCAAGTGTTTACATCAGAAGTCTATCTTTGGGAATTCATGTTCCCTGATCTCTTAGGATTTCCAGATGGAATCATTCAAAGAGTGACTGAGCCAGATTTATAATACCAAAGACATGGGATGTTCAGACCGACACAGTCTTTTCTAAATCTGAAGTCTTGTAAGACCCTACATACTGGTTACCCGTATTTCACATTGAATTTCTATGCCCAGCTCTTTATGTCCCATGACCACAGATTCCTTCTCTTCCATATTGCCTATTTGCACAGCATATGCATCCTAAGCACATTCAAATATATTCAGTAGTACTAGGAAGGGATGAGGGCTGTTACCTAGGAGAACAAGAGTCAAGGCATCTTTGTCAGTGTGACTGTGGAAGCCTTCATGTGCTACTTGGTGGCACACTTCTCCTTCTGAGCCTTGCAGTTAGATAATAAATAGCATATGCCATTACATTTAATTCTTCTTTAGGCATCTAAAAAATCAGTCAGGCCAGGAGTTGAAGACCAGCCTGGCCAATATGCCAAAACCCTGTCTCTATTCAAAACACAAAAATTAGCCAGGCATGGTGGCAGGCACCTGTAATCCCAGCTACTCCGGAGGCTGAGGCGTGAGAATCACTTTAACCTGGGCAGTAGAGGTTCCAGTGAGCCGAAATGATGCCACTGCACTCCAGTCTGACACCCAGTCGCTGTCTGGGAAAATAGCAGAGGGATATTCCAGCAGAGCTCCTTGATTTTCTCCAAGACTTATGTGGGGCTCCTCTACATGGCAAATGTCTGCAGTGCATTTGGGATTAAGTTTTCAGTGTGAAAGTCATTTCACACTGTTTGAGTAACCCTCTGTTCATAACTCAGGAACTCCTGAAATGTTTGTTGAATGAATGAATGAATGATCTTATCTTTGACAAGAATAAAAAAAAGAATAGCTTGGTTGTAAGGAAGCACCCTTATACCTCCTATAAAACTCTGAAGGATACCACATGGGGCACCTTTCCCAGTCCTACGTGTGGTTGATAGACTCCTCCTGTTCTTCATGTTTTTTTTCCCTGACCATTGTGAGCATTCTCAGGGCTTTCTCTGAGAGACAGATGGTCTTGTGAATCTGGAGGGCCAATGCAGAGCAGACTGAGGGAATGCTTGAACCATGAGTTAGCCAGGAATCCAGCATCTGCCTGCACAAAAAAAAAAAAAAAAAAATTAAAATCCCATAATAAATATTCTTTTAAGGGTTCTTTATTAAAGGATAATGTGATCATGGTGTGAATGATGAAATGCATTAATGAAATCATTATGACCCAGGAGAGAAGTTGTTTAAAAAATGGTTTGCTGTTGAAAGTTCTGCAACCCCTGATAACCAGATTCATTCTCTCAATATTTCAGTCCAGAGAATAAGGAGAGGTTAGACAATCTTCAGGGTTAACTGCTAAGTTCAAAAATACTTCTGGAAAATAAATGTCTCTGGGAAGCTTTAATATCCAAAGCGCTATAAAGATTATCAGAGGCTCTGTCTCACTCAGACTCTAACCGCACTTAGCTGTATGACTTTGAGCAGGTCACTGAGGCTCTTGGACTTCAGCTTCTTTATATGAAAAATGAGAAAACTCAACTCTAAGATGTCCAAGCTCCATTTTAATTATAAAATTAAATAATTCTACTCATTCTAGTTATTAGAATCCTTTAAACATGTCCCATTCATTCCCTGCCAACTCTGGAGAAAAAAGGTTTGAATAAAGGGTGATAATGTTGGTTGTTCCTGAGACAAATTCTCCCCAAACCTGCCTGCCTTTTTATTTTATTGTATTTTATTTTTGTTTGCTTGTTGGGATCACTCTTACGTTTAAAGAGACCTCTCTTCTTTTTACAGTTGAGAGATTTGGACATGTGCCACCTAGTCATACATGGCATGTAACTACAGAATGGTTTCTGTTCCCAAGGGGTTAACTGCCCAGCTCTTGGTGAAATATTAGCACACACTAGGGAAGTATCAGGGGCTAAGCCATATAGGACTTTGTACAAGAAGGGATGATGACTCTGAATTATTCCTTCATCTCATTCATTCATTCTCCAAACATTAAATCTGGTTTCCCTTGACTGCAGGTCCCATTGAGGCATAAAGCAAGTCTATCCATTTGTCAATGTATCTCTAGTGCCTAGTGCTATGTGGGGTGCTTAGTAAGGACTCCCAACACTTATTTGTAAAACTAGTAAATAACACCATATGATAAGCACCTCATGTAGCCTGAGAGGGGCCTGAGAGAATAAGCAGGATAGCAGAATATAGCATGGCCTCTGGAATTGGTCAGGGCTGAGTTTAATACCTAGCTTGGACCAAGCACAGTGGCTCATGCCTGTAATTCCAGCACTTTGGGAGGCTGAGGCGGGTGGATCACAAGTTCAGGAGTTCAAGACCAGCCTGACCAACATGGTGAAACCCCGTCTCTACTAAAAATACAAAAATTAGCTGGGCGTGGTGGTACGTGCCTGTAGTTCCAACTACTTGGGAGACTGAGGCAGAAGAATCACTTGAACCCTGGAGGTGGAGGTTGCAGTGAGCCCAGACCGTGCCACTGTACTCCATACTGGGCAAAAGAGTGAGACTCCATCTCGAAAAACAAACAGCAACAACAACAAAAACAACAAGACCTAGTTTGGACATTTATCAAGTAATTGCAGAAATTATTTAACTTCCTAAGGTCTCAGTTACCCCTTCTGTAAAATGGAGATAATAATGATAATATAGACGTAATGGCTTTGAAAACTTGATGATATAGTGCAGGTAAAGTTCTCACCCTGACACATAGTCCTCAGGAAATACTGCAACATATTAAAGCCCCAGACCAGAGTTATCTGTGGTCATAATTTTCCCCTGATCTCAGATACACTGCTACCTGGATTAACATGCAATTGTCCACGTTTCATTGTGAGGGAGAAAGTGTTGGGTCCATATTCTTTACTCTGGTCTGATGGAAAAGACATATACGAATGCTAACTCATGTCGGGATCTGATCAAACAAGCAGGCAAGCAAGCAAGCAAGTGGCTTTTCTAAGCTATCCTGAGGACACTCAAATAATCAATCCAGGCCTCTTCCAGTTCCCCAACTACAGGGTGGACAATAAAAGTCAGTGCTCACACATATAGATACTGTAATACAATCCATCAGATAAACATTCTGTTTCAGTACAATCCTTCAGAGAAATAGTCTGTTTCACTCAATTGACTCTCCTTACTAAAGCAAAAATGTCGATTTAAACATTTCCCACCAATGTTGATGTTGAGAAGTGTGTCTTATTATAGACTGAGCCAAAAACATAACCTGAAAACCCAGTTAAGCATACAAGTTCACTGCCCATATGGTTACAGCATGGGAGCCTACCTTGTGGTTCTTCATAGGTTAAAATTTGGAAGGCTGATGTGTTCATGAAAATATTCCTAAAGCTCACTTGGTGGTTCACAGAGGGATGACTGGTAGTTCCAGAACTGGCAAAGATCACCCTTTCACCCTTCTGTGTAATTTCTGATGGGCTTTGCAAACAGAAAATTTCCTGCACTTTGACATTTATCTTTCGTTAGCCCCTTGTCTAGTGTTTCCTCTAGGTCTGTGATTGTTGAACTACTAGATAGCCAGAGATTCCTCATCATGTGCCCTTAAGATGACTCCATGCAACCTTGGCCACTGAGTATAAGAAACACACAGGATGTACAAGCATCATTGATACAATGCTGTGTGCCTTCATTTCTAATTCAAAATTTTTATTTTAAAAATATTTTCTATGTTGCTATTTGACAGATGATTGACTGTTTTGCCAGAATCACAGTGTATTTTCAAATAGCACTTTTTCAAACAGCAGCAGCGATGCACTTCAGTATGGCAGGAATTCCCTCTTTACTCTTGAAATCATGAGTGAAAACCCTAAGAGTCATACATGAGGCTCTTGGCCACGGATTGGACTCTAGTAGTTTAATTTTTTTTAAGTTAGGGCAGAAAGGGGGCTAACATCACTGAACTCAGGAACACCACACCTCTGAGGGAGGCATTAGTCCCACCATTTTGCAGAAGGGGAAACAAGCTTACATCGTTAAGTAATTTTCCCACAATCCATACTTCTAGTAAATGGCAGAGCCAAGACTCATATTCAAGAGTGCCTGACTTGGAATCCTATGTTCTTTCCATGAAGTTATGCTGTCTTCTGCAGACAAATTTCTGGCATCTAAAGTATGTAACCAGGCAAAGAAAAAGTTGGGGAAGCCTATCCCCTGCTCTTCTGGGGGAAGGAGAGCTTACCATGGTACTCATAATTTTTCTTTGTTTGAAAGTAAAAGTTTGGCTGGGCACAGTGTCTCTCACCGGTAATCCCAGCACTTTGGGAGGCCGAAGAGGGCGGATGACTTGAGATCAGTTCAGTACCAGCCTGGCCAAAGTGGTAAAGCCCCATCTCTACTAAAAATACAAAAATTGGCCAGGTGTGGTGGTGCTCACCTGTAATCTCAGCTATTGAGGCTGAGGCAGGAGAATCACTTGAACCCGTTGGGTGGGGAAATAGAATTTGAAGTGAGCCAAGATTGTGCCACTGTACTCCAGCCTGGACAACAGACTGAGACTCTGTCTCAAGAAGAAAAAAGAAAAAGTGAAAATTTCCCTATGATGCCGAGTATAATTGAAGTATAGCATGTTTGAGTATACTATAGTGGAAGTATATTTTACATGCAGTGAAATACACAGTTAATAATTTTACAATAGTATGCTTGTTAAAAAAAATATATACTTGGCTAACCTCATCCCAGTAAAAATGATAACTATTTTTGTCACACTGAAAGTTCCCTCATACCTCCTTCCTTTTAATACCTAGGTCTGTCTCCTCTTAATGAGCATTTTTTGCCCTTGAAGCATTTTTCTAATGTTCATGAGTGCAACCAAGTGCACTGTGGAGCCTTACCTACAATGTTCCGTAGCCTATACACCGTCTTATTAAATGCCCTATTGTCAATGAACTTATAAACTAAAATTCATTGTTGTAAGAGCTAAGCCCTCTCTGAGGTAATGGGAACAGAGGTGACAAAAGAATGGTTCCTACCTTCAAGGCAAATAGTGATGGATTTGATTTGGGGTTGAGATGGCTTCCCTGGAGTCAGCGACTTCGTGGCTCTGTCAGCCTGTGGCCATCCACACGGAAAGAACTGGGTTCGCATTAGTATTTCCAGTTGACCCTGAGTCCGGGGGAGTAAAGAATCGAGTCATCTTTGGTGGGGCCCCTCCCAGTTTTAACTTCCCCACTCCTCTGTGGCTACAATTGTCTCTCTTGCGAGTGATGAGGAGTGTACAGCTCAGATCTGCAGTGGGGATGAGGCAATTTGAGTATCCTTTGGCATGTCTAGGAGGCCAACCGGAAGTGTTTAAATGGGGCCAGATCTGTGCTCTGTAATCATTCAGATGACAGACTGTTCCCTGTGCCTTCGCTCAGCCTGATATATCTTTAGAAATGGTGCCAAACTCTTGAGGACTTGGTCTTTCCAGGTAGATGCCTAAGAAAGAGCTAGGGGCACACGCTGATTGGTCATGTCTCCAGCCAATGAGGAGAGTCCCCATAGGTAGGTTTGCTCCAGTTTAAGTAAAACCCAATCTTACAGAAAAGGACTATCAAAGTGCGAGGTTGTGGGGATTGAGGATGGGTCTAGCTTTAGCCAATTCTCGCTATCCTTTATTTTATGAAAGGAGTCACTGTGGAATTCTCTCAATAATATTAGATCCCCCAGGGCTCATTCGGGTCATCTGAAAAGGAATTCAATATGGATAAACTGATTTATAAAGAAAATTCCAGGCACATATCTGTTCTGTAAAGCAATGTATTACTCATTATGGGATTCTCAGATTACAAGCTTGATCTAGTTACTGTTTAGGAGAATTTCCCTACCTTAGAAAGGGTGACTCTGTGGATAAAATTGAATGCATTCCTTCGTTCAGTAATATTTTCCTAACACAGACTGTGTGTTAGGTAATGTGGGGAGGTAGCCGCCACCCCACAGAGCCTGCTGCCCAACATTTAAAGTTGCAGTCAGCAGAGCCTGTCCCAACCTTGAATCTGGGGCCAATAATGTGCCCCTTTCCAGGAGGGGCATTGCAGTAGAACACAATCAAAATCCATCCTTTGTCATCAGAGTGTAGTCTTGAGCCAAGGTGAACTCATATAACTCAAATTTTTCTTTCTTTCTAAGCAGGTTGAAATTTAGAGCCAGATTTTCTACCTGAGAATTCTCTTTGTGCCTTACATAACTGAAAATATCTAGGCCTTTTTCAGGAGGCTTCTTTTGATGTTCTGTTGGGTGTTAACACGATGCTACTTCAAGGCCTTGTAGAAAGAGGTGCACACATAGCTGCATTTTCACTTGTGGCTCCCTTCCCTGTTCCCTGGGTCCCCTGAGGCCTCCCCCTGATTGGACGCTGCAGCAGGGGCAGCCACCAGCACCTGGGTGTGAGGGCACAGTGAACATGTGAGCGCTGCAAACAGATCATCAGCATCTCTTGATTGTTATTTTTTTAGGAAGTTCTGATGGTGACTGGGCAGTATCGACACTTAAGTCACCAAAAGGTACTGTATGGCTTTTTGTAGCTCTTTTGTCCAGGTGTTGTCAAATTTGGCATTAAATAATGAAGGGATGGAGAGTCCTGGTGTCTGTGTGACCTGTACACACGTGTGTCTGCATAGGGTGGCATCTACAAGTCTGTCTAAGTTGCAGTGTGTAGGTGTTTGTGTATGTGTGTGTAGCAATTGTTGGACAATGTGCTACCCTTCACTTCCCAATATTTGTTGCCTGATGGAAAATACCACTATGAGAAGTCATGCCAGGTAAGGTGAAATATGTTGATTTTTCTCAGAAAGCTGTAATGGCAAAATGGCAAAACACAAGGTAAATTAATTGTGAGCAGGGAGGGGAAGAGTACAGCTTCTGAGGGAGAGAGAAACACAATCAAGTTATTGGACAAGGATCTTGGGAATGATTAGCCTTGCAGGGAACAGAATGCTATTTTCAGTGTGCCTGGGACAGCGTGGTGAGCAGAGAGGGTTAAGAAGTTGGTCTACTTGAATCTTTGAGTTAACTAGCTGGGTGACCAGGCCAGGTGGTAACTATAATTAATTAGCTCTCTGCTATGTGCCAGAGAACTGGACCTTTACATCATTTTATCACTGAATTCTCTGATGATCAGGCTGTGTAGGCATTGTCATCCGCATTGAGAAATGAGAACATAATGTCTTGAGTAAGGATATGTCTTGCTGATCTAGAGTCATACAACTATTCCGTGGTAGAGCTGCCATTTGAACCTGTGTCAGTTGGACTCTTATTCTAAGCTGTTTTCCACTGGGGTGTAATGGAAGCTGCTGTTTTTACAATAAACCAGAAAGACCCCTCTCAATATGCTTTGTTGGACTTGGTGGAGAAGTAGCTGACCTAAGGAGGTGGAGGTAGAACTCTTTTTTCTTTCTTTCTTTTTTTTTTTTTTGAGACAGAGTCTTGCTCTGTCACCCATGCTGGAGTGCAGTGGCACAATCTCAGCTGACTGCAACCTCTGCCTCCCAGGTTCAAGCGATTCTCCTGCCTCAGGCTCCTGAGTAGCTAGGACTGTAGGCACAAGTCACCATGCCTGGCTAATTTTTTTTACTTCTTTAGTAGAGACCAGGTCTCACCATGTTGGCGAGGCTGGTCTCAAAGTCCTGACCTCAGGTGATCCACCTGCCTCGGCCTCCTAAAGTGCTGGGATTACAGGCATGAGGTACTGTGCCCGGCTCTTTTTCTTTTCTTATTTTTGAGATAGAGTCTTGCTCTGTTGCCCAGGCTGGAGTGCAGTGACATGATCTTGGATCACTCAACCTCCCTGCCTCCTGGGTTCAAGCATTTCTCCTGCCTCAGCCTCCTTAGTAGTTGGAATTACAGGCCCTCCCACCACACTGGCTAATTTTTGTATTCTTAGTAGAGACAGGGTTTCACCATATTGATCAAGGCTGATCTTGAACTCCTGACCTCAGGTGATCTGCCCACCTCAGCCTCCCAAAGTGTTGGAATTACAGGCATGAGCCACTGCACCTGGCCAGTAAAACTCTTTAACCGGCTTGAGCCGGGGAAAATTAGCAGTCACTCTAAGGATATAAGCAGGAAACTGGTGTGTTATATAACCAAAACTGGCAATTTACAAAAGAACAAGGTTGATTGGACTCACAGTTCCATGTGGATGGGGAGGCCTCACAATCATGGCAGAAGGCAGGGAGGAGCAAGTCACATCTTACATGGATGGCAGCAGGCAAAGAGAGCTTGTGTAGGGCAACTCCCATTTTTAAAACCATCTAATCTCATGAGACTCATTCACTATCATGAGAACAATGCAGGAAAGACCTGCCCCCATAATCAGTTGCACAACACGTGGAAATTGTTGGGTGGGAATTACCTCACGATTACAATATGAGATTATTATTACTTTACAATTCAAGATGAGATTTAGGTGGGGACACAGCCAAAGCATATCAACTGGCATGGCCATTTTTTGCCCTCTCCAAAGATTATTCAGGCTTCTAACTGGAGACTGGATTAGGGGACTGTGGACTAGAGTTGCGGACACCCACTGGGAGGCTCTTGCAGGTGGGTGGTAACCTGCACTGGGGTAGGTAGAAGATGGAGCGGAGAAAATGGAGTGGAAGGACAATTGAGAGACTGCAAAAAGGAGGAGGAGGAGGGACCATGACATCAATGGCTGCACGTTTTAAGCACCTTGAGCATGCATCAGCCATGACATCAATGGCTGCACATTTTAAGCTGCTTGAGCATGCATCAGCCATGACATCACTGGCTGCACGTTTTAAGCTGCTTGAGCATGCATCTGCATCCCTTGGAGCTTGTTACAAACACAGACTCCTGGGCCTTACCCAGGAGTACCTGATCCACTAAGCCTGGGATGGGGTCTGAGCAGTTGAACTGCTCACAGGTCCCAAGGTGATGCTGATGCTACAGGTCTGGGACCACACTTTGAAAACTGCTGCAGTCAAGATACCTTTCTGGGAAACTAACACTCTGTGACTTGTTCTCCAGATACCTTTTTGTAAGGTGAAGGCTCCGAAGAGTGGAGTTTGACCAGGGTTCCAAAGACTCAGAAACATCCTGAGCTGTTGGGGGGAGGGAGTCCATTCTCTTCCCTCATTGGGAAAGAGAGCTTTACATCAGTGTGTTTAATGAGAATCCCCTGATTACCTGGCTGTTGCCTTGAGAGAGACAGATTTTTGGGTTTTGCATTTGATAAAAAGTGTTCACATGTCAAAATCCATTTTTAGAAATGCAAACAATTTGGAACATGACAGACCTACTAATTTGAGACATTAACTTTTTTTTTTTCCTTCCCTGTGAAAAACAAAGCCATTATGATCTCTGTCATGGCATTCGGAGGCAGTCTGCATTTTTGTCCTTACATCATCCTTTTGTCGTCTGATGCATTTAGAACATATTTCAGGATAGGTTAAAGGCAAGGAGCTGTTTTGTAACCAAACTAGGCTAACTTCAGCTGTCCTGCTAAATGCACCTTTATCCTGCTTTGTCTGGGGAGAGGAGAGGGGTCCCAGTGAGAACCAAGTTCCTGTGGGGTCATAGGTCTGCTTCTAGTGTTCTCTACTCAGCTTCTAGACCCAGACTCTAGATGAGGAACCTTAGCGAGGTTGGGGAGTTTGTTTGCCCCCACCTTCCATTTCTGCCACTTTCTTAAAAGGGAGAGACAGGCTAGGCACTGTGGCTGAAACCTGTAATCCCAGCACTTTGGGAGGCTGAGGCAGGTAGATCACCTGTGGTCAGGGGTTCAAGATGAGCCTGGCCAATATGGTGAAAATCTGTCTCTACTAAAAATGCAAAAGTTAGCCAGGTGTGGTGGCATGTGCCTGTAGTCCTAGCTACTGAGGAGGCTGAGGCAGGAGAATTGCTTGAACCTAGGAGATGGAGGTTGCAGTGAGCTGAGATCATGTCATTGCACTCCAGCCTGGGTGCAGAGCCAGACTCTGTCACAAAAAAAAAAAAAAAAAAAAAAAGAGACAAGTTGGATATGATGGCTGTAGACTCAGACACACATGGGTTCCAATACAGGCACCATCATTTGCTAGTTCTTGCTACCTTCAGCCTCTCTGATCCCCCATTTTCTGATCTGCAAAATGGAGACAATCATATCATCTACTTCCTAGGTTGTCCTGAGATAAGACGTTTAAAACACATGTCACAGTAGCTGGTATACAGAAATATATGCATGCAGGTCATTACTGGTATTCGTAGTACTGTGATTATCAGGTGGGCAAATTAAAGGCTCTGAAAAGCCTCATGATAAAAAAAACTGGTGAACTCTTTTTAACCTGCCATTTCCCAAACACTTTTGACATCTGATCTCTTTACTCTTAAGGAAAACCAATGAACAGCTTACCATCCAGTGGCATGAATACTGGGAGCCCACTTTGGGAACATAGGGCATGGGCAGAGAAGTAGCTAGAGGTGCAGATATCACTGGGGTGGGGAGGGGGTGTCACTGGAGGAGATGGGAAAAGGAAGAGGTAGTTGTCAAGGAGAAAGGACAAGGTCCTTGAAGATACAAGTTCCCTACTGCCACTGCATTGATGATGACTCCCTTTGGAGGAGAAATGTGTCTGCCAGGACAGGAAATGGTAAACATCATGCTAGTTTGCATGATTGATTTTTCACTGCCTAGGGCTTCCCATGCAAGTTGCCTCCTAGTGGTCATTGCTATTGGTCCACCCACGCCCAGCCTTGGACTTTGCCCAATGAGAAATGCTCATGCTGAAGGCACAAGGCAATAGACCAGGGTTATGGTTCCATTGGAGTGCACACAGCCTATATACTGTCCCGGGGGAATACTCACCACCTAAAGGCAGCTTTAAAACATTACGCCCAGCCTTGGAAATGCCTGTCACACCTATTGAAGATCCACCTCAAGCCCAACAGACTGTCCTAATCAAGATGAATCCATGTCTTTGCAAATCTATTTTGCAAACAGAATCTTTAAACCTAAGTCCAGTGCCATAGCAAAGCAACCAAATTAGGAGAAACTGCCATAGACTGCAATTTAATCTCTCTGCTTCCTACTAGAATTGGCCTGGGTTCCCTTTTCGAAGCAACACGCATGCTCCAGGCTCCCATTTCTACCATTGTTCCAATAGAGGAGATCAGAGAATCTACTCTCTGCAGGGTTTGCACGGGGCTTGGCTTGGTATATAATAGGTGCTAAATAAAAGAGACCAGTACTCAAAAAATCTCCATTCATCTCTGTTTTCGAGATAGCTCTTAGTCATCCTGATGGAGTTTTTCAGAAAGAAAGACACTTCACTAGGCCAGGTGCGGTGGCTCAAGCCTGTAATCCCAGCACTTTGGGAGGCCAAGGTGGGCAGATCACTTGAGGTCAGGAGTTTCAGACTATGATGGCTAACACGGCAAAACCTCATCTCTACTAAAAGTACAAAAATAAGCCAGGTGCAGTGACACATGCCTGTAGTCCCAGCTACCTGGGAGGCTGAGGCAAGAGAATCGCTTGAACCCCAAAGGCAGAGGTTGCAGTGAGCTGAAAACATGCCATTGCACTCCATCCTGGGTGACACAGTAAGACTCTGTCTAAAGAAGAAGAGGAGGAGGAGGAGGAAGAGGGGAGGAAGGAGGGAAGGAAGGAAAGAGAGAAAAAAGCAAGCAAGAAAGGGAAGGAGGGAGGGAAGAAGAGGAGAGCGAAGGGAAGGGAGACACTTCACCTAGCTTTTCTACTTTTATAGATGAGGAAACTGGGTCCCCTTGAGAAAACTGCAGTTTCCTAAAACCACACAAGAAAAATATATCACAAGAGGTCCAGGGTCCAGACCTCAAAGAGGGGCTTGAGGTCTTGACCCAGAATCACTGGAGATGCTTGTTACAAATATAGATCCTGGGCCCACTCACTGCTAAGGAATTAGAACCTCTGAGTGTAGTGTCCCAGCATATTCAATTTTCAAATGTACCTCCTGGGTGGTTCTTATGTACATTAGAGCTTAGACCTAGCTTTTCCTAATCCCCCACCCTTGATGCAATCGTAGTTTGCAACACAGCATCAATTCTTACATACTGGCATTCTTCCCAATATATTTTTGCTGTTTGCTGAAATGAAACTTTTCTTAGTGGTGGTTTGAGCTGGGGCCACAGCTGAATGGTATCAGCACTCCAGGTGGATAGTCTTGGGTTTGGTTTCCTGCTCTGCCACTTACTGGCAGTGACAGAGTAATTTGGCAGCCAAATTATTTAACATCTCCAGGCCTTAGTTCCTTCATCTGTCACATGGAAAGAATTATGTTGTCTGCCATGTCTCTTTAAGAGGGTTTAAATGAGACAATGTAGGTAAAATGGCTAACCAGTGTCTAGCCCATAGTAGGTACTCAGGACAGGCTAGTTCGTTCGTTCTTCTATGAAAATTGACTTAGGCCAATGAGAAATCCTCATGCAGAAGGCACATGACAGTAGACAAAGTGCAGCAGGGTTACAGTTCCGTTGGTGTGTATGCAGCCTATAGACTGTCCCGGGGAAACACGCACCACCTAAAGGCAGCTTTAAAACATTACTTCATGAAATTCAGGCTTTTACAATTTCCTGATTGGGGTTATTGGTTTGTTCATGAGCCGCCAGGTGCAAAGTAGGTGGAAGACAGGAGGGTGATGTGAGGTGAAGTTTTTTAATAAAAATCAAATCCTGCTCACTCCTGAATTAGGTCCCCTTTGAAAAGCACACAACAAACCCAGGAGTTTTGATGAGCTTCCTTGCAAACCCATAGGGCATGAAATGAATGAGCAGAGAGGGTTCTCTCGTTTGCATAAAATACCCTTGCATCAAGATTGCAATAAACGTTTGGCTAGTTTGGCCATTTGTCCCTCTGAGGCTAACCCAGCCAGATCCTGTTCATTCCAAAGCCATCTTGCATGACGGCCACAGCACACCCAGTAGGCACTCAACATACATTTTGTTAATAAATTACTAAATGAAACTCGTCATAGCATTCAAAGGAAATTTTGTCTTTTCTGAAAAGGCACTGGGAAATAAGGATCAACTAGACCCAGTATTCTAGACCCAGTGCTGCTTTATCCATTTGATGATCTTTGAGCTTGGTATATAATAGGTGCTACAGTTGCTTCTCCTGAAAAATGGGAAGCTTGAGACTATTAATCTTTTTTGCCCACTTGGCCTCTATAAGTAAATATCTCAGGCTTTGCTCTGATTAGCTTGACTTGTCACATGGCCACCTCTGAACAAATTTGTAGGAGGAGGGCAAAGAAATGAAGAATGACTGGGACATGGGGAAGGGATATGACATCTAAACCACATGGATTAAGAATAGGAAAGAAACTTTGGGAGGCTGAGGTGGGAGGATCACCTGAAGTCAGGAATTCAAGACCAGTCTGGCCAATATGGTGAAAACCTGTCTCTACAAAAATACAAAAACTAGCTGAATATGATGGTAGGTGCTTGTAATCCCAGCTACTTGGGAGGCTGAGGCAGTAGAATCACTTGAACCCAGGAGGCAGAGGTTGCAGTAAGCCAAAATCACGCCACTGCACTCCAGCCTGGATGACAGAGCGAGACTCCATCTCAAAAATAAAAAAAATAATAATAATAGAAGAGAGAGGTATTCCACCTGAAAACTGGGGGCTCTTCTTGAAAGTTTGGTGAGTGAATGATTGGTATTTGTATCAGTCAGCTACTGCCACGATAGCACTGCATAACAAATAACCTCAAATCTCATGGCTTAAAATTTATTTAGTTCAGGAATTATTTAGATCAGGAGTCCATATGCCACAGATATCTGCTGATGTGGGAGGTTCTTAGCTAATTTCACCCATCTCTCTGGGAATTGGCTGGATGTTGGCTGATCTAGGCTGGTTTTAACTGGAATGACTTGGTTGACTTGAGTCTGCTCCACGTACCTCACCTAAAATAGGGCAGCCCAGACATGATCTCATGAGGGTGGCAGAGATGCGAGAGAGAAATCCAAACCAGGAAGCACTTCTCCAAATGTCTGTTTGTCTCATGTCTGCTAACATCTCTTAGTCACATGGAACAGAGTGTGGATATGGAAAAGGTCAAAGAATTGATTCATGTGTTAGTCTGACATAGGATCCCAAATATCATAATTATCTACATTGACATGGTCCCAGGAAACTACAGCCAAGAGGAAGGTGACAAGTAGGGCTTAGAATTCTTTCCCTTAATTTGCTTCATTTAGAAACCACCAGTTGTATGAAATTTCACCAGCTGGTAGGATGATTGGAAGACAGACCATGCAATGAATTTCTGAAGAAAAAAAAAAATTCTATGTATAGAGCAGCAATGCATAGGAAGGCAGTGAGTGGACACAGTTCCATCCAGGACCCTGTGTGGGAAGGAGAGGGGATCTGTGGTCAGCCATGACTGGAGCATGGGCCTGTCCACCTTTGTCCAGTAGCCTTTAAGAAGATGTTGACTGCACAGCAGGACTGTGTAAGCAAAGAGAGAAAGGGCCTGAGGCTTCAGAGGGCTCCTGGCAGCCACAACAAAGGGAGTCCATGGTACAGGCTGGACAGCTTTGGTGCAAAGCCCAAGCCAGGGGCTGTTTTAGAATTTTCCCCAGCAAAGCCTTCTTCCTCACTCTGGATTAATAGTTTGCCTTTATATGGGATTTTAGAAAAAAAGGTCACATTACCACCTCCTGTCGGGATGCTTCAGGGTTAAGGCTCAAAAAGGGCCAGGCTCCTGGACGCCCTTTCTGGTTTTCTCTCTCAGAGCAATATGGCTTTGGGAAAGATACGGTACCCTGTGGGGAGGGCCAGATGCCCCGAGCTTCTTTAGGACCTGGTTTATGTGCAGTTTCCCCTACTCATGTCTCTGCAGCAAGGCCCGGAGGCAGGTGAAATGCAGCTGATACACCATAAAGACAGATCTTCCTATCTCCTCCCTGGTCCTCTCCTGTTTAGGAAACTCAGGCTTTTTTCCCTACCTTTCATGTTTCTGTCTGCTGAGACAGCCTCTGGAACCTGCATAGCTTTATAGCATGTAGTTCAAAAGAAGAGAGAAATACATGGACTTTTTTTTTTAACAACATGAACTCTTTCCCTTTTACTTTTTAATTCAGCTTATGAAGAAGAAGAAAAAGAGACCCAGAAAAGAGTCCTATATAAGTTAAATAGTTTCGTGTACCAAAAGGTCCCACAAATACAGTGCTTAAGAGAAAGAAGTATTTGTTTTTTTTAACAGCTTTATTGAGATAAGATTCACCTATCATACAGTTCACCCATTTAAACTGTAAAATCCAATGGTTTTCAGAATGTTCACAGAGTTGTACAACCATCATTACGTCAATATTAGAACATTTTCCTCACCCTAGAAAGAAATTCTGTAACCATTAATAGACATTTCCCATTTCTCTCATTGTCTTAGCAGTCCTCTCCCAGCTAACCCCTGATTCAGGCAGTGACTTGTCCATTTTGTGTCTTTATATATTTGCCTATTTTGGACATTGCTGTCTCGTGGAAGAGACCTGTATTAGTTTGTTTTCATGCTGCTAGTAAAGACATACCCAAGACTGAGTAGTGTATAAAGGACAGAGGTTTAATGGACTAACAGTTCCACATGCCTGGGGAGGCCTCAGGATCATGGTAGAAGACCGAGGGCAAGCAAGACACGTCTTACATGGCAGCAGGCAAAAGAACGTGTGCAGGGGAACTCCCCTTTACAAAACCATCAAATCTCACGAGACTTACTCATTATCACGAGAACAGCACAGTAAAATCCCACCCCCATGATTCAGTTACCTCCCACCAGGTCCTTCCCATGACATGTGGGAATCATTACAATTCAAGGTAATATTTGGGTGGGGACACAGCCAAACCATGTTATGACCCAAAGAGAGAAGTCCAGGTTGGTGAGCAGCTCTATTCCACGTCATCACTCCAGGACCCAGGTTCCTCGAGCTTTGTTGCCCTATGACTCTCACCATTTTGTCCTCATCTGTATTAGTATAGTTGGTTGCTGTCATCACATAATTCTGGCCTCGGGGAAGGGGAAAGAGAGGAGACACGAGACAAGCATTTTTTGTTTAAGCAAGCCAGGTGAAGCAGAAATTGGACACATCCCTTTTGCTATTACTTCATTGGTGAAAGATCACTCTCATGGCCAAATGTAGATTCCAAGAGGGCTGGTAAAAGTACTTCCGAGTTGAGTGACCATGTGTCCAAGAAAATAAAAGATAGAATAAATCTGACCTAGGAGATAAGTAGCAGTCAGCTGTGGTGACTTCTCTGATGGGAATGTACATTTCAGGAGATGTACCATGCACCTTGTATAATATTCTGAGTTTTTACAAGCCTTGTCTCGTTTACTTCTCCACTGAATTCCACAAGGTGTATTTGGTTATCCTCATTTTATAATCTTTATATTTTCTGATGGTGACAGAAATAGCAGCTACTACCTTTTCAATACCTGCTGTGAGGCAACAACATTGGACTTTTTCAGGATACAAGGTACTCTACACAATTCTCTTCCACACTCTCCATATCCAGACCACACAGACCTGGTTATTTTAATTTCAATTTTGTAGGTGAAGCTTAGAGAGTTGAACCCAGATCTATTGGCTATCAGAGTTTCTGCTGTTTCCTCCATATGGTAAAGAAGATTTTGTAGTGATGAAAATCAGACATGGCTGGGTACGTTGGCTCATGCCTATAATCCCAGTACTTTTGGAGGCTGAGGGGGCAGGATTGCTTGAGCTCAGGAGTTTGAGACAAGCCTGGACAAAATGGCAAGTTCTCTTTCTCTACAAAAATAAAAACAAAAATAAATAGCCAGGCATAGTGGTGTATGGCTGTAGTCCCAGCTTCTTGGGAGGCTAAGGTGGGAGGATCACTTGAGCCCACGAGGTCAAGGCTATAGTGAGCTATGATCATGTCACTGCACTGCAGCCTGGGTGACAGAGTGAGCTGTACATACTTCCAAACTTTGTTATCTGTCATATAAAACTGGTGCACTGAATCCTTCAAACTCACAGCCATACTAAGTCCTCTTTTCTTCTCAGCATTCCCAGATCTCATTGTCTTGTCTTTCAAGACTGGGGGCTCTACCATAGCTTTCAAGAGCCTAGTGTAAGAATTCAAAATCAACACGAGTTCTTTGT
Organism: Cheracebus regulus; assembly: GCA_963574635.1. Lineage (NCBI taxonomy): Eukaryota > Metazoa > Chordata > Mammalia > Primates > Pitheciidae > Cheracebus > Cheracebus regulus. The sequence goes on from CAUYQU010095831.1 coordinate 23,611, forward strand.
CATCAGTGTGTTCTCATGCTGCAAATAAAGATGTACCCAAGACTGGGTAATTTATAAAGGAAAGAGGTTTGGAGAGGACGTGGTGGCTCACGCCTGTAATCCCAGCACTTTGGGAGGCTGAGGTGGGTGAATTATGAGATCAGGAGATCAAGACCATCCTGGATAACATGGTGAAACCCCATCTCTACTAAAAAAAAATAATAATACAAAAAGTTGGCCAGGCATGAAGACACATGCCTGTAGTGCCAGCTATTGGAGAGGCTGAGGCAAGAGAATGACTTGAACCCGGGAGGCGGAGCTTGCAGTAAGCCGAGGTCATGCCACTGCATTCTAGCCTGGGAAACAAAGTGATACTCCTTCTCAAAAAAAAAAAAAAAAAGGAAAGTGGTTTGATGGGCTCACAGTTCCACATGGCCAAGGAGGCCTTGCAATCATGGTAGAAGACCAAGTAGGAGCAAAAGCACATCTTACATGGCAGCAGGCAAGAGAGGGCATGTGCAGAGGAACTCCCCTTTACAAAACCACTAGATCTCATGAGACTTACTATCATGAGAAGAGCACGTGAAAAACCCACCTCCATGATTCAATGACCTCTCACTGGAACTCTCTCACAATATGTGGGGATTATTGCAATTTAAGGTAAAATTGGGTGGGAACACAGAGCCAAACCATGTCATCATTGAAAGTGAAGGGATAGGCCAGGTGTATTGGTTCATGCCTGTAATTCCAGCACTTTGGGAGGCCGAGGCAGGTGGATCATGAAGTCAGGAGTTTGAGACCAGCCTGGCCAACATGGTGAAACCCCATCTCTACTAAAAATACAAAAATTAGCCAGTGTGGTGGCAGGCACCTATAATCCCAGCTACTCAGTAGGCTGAGGCAGGAGAATCATTTGAATCTGGGAAGCAGAGATTGCAGTCAGCCAAGATTGCACGACTGCACTACAGTCTGGATGATAGAGCTAGACTGAGTCTTGAAAAACAAAAGCAAATCAAAGCAAAATTTAAAAAAGAGTGAAAGGATATTGGAAGCACATGGAAAAGAAAATTTGATTAATATCTCAAAATATGATCTCACTACATTGTCATGGAGGAATCAGTGAGATAGAATATGAAGAGCCCAGGAAACCACATGGACCTCAGTGGCTCAGAGGACCAACTAAAGGAGAAAACACAGGGAAAGCTCCCAGTGAGTGTCTGGACTGGAGTGATGGTGAAGAAACCTCAGTCTCAGTTCTCATTTCTATCATTAGTCTGCAGCTCTATCTAAGCTATCCCTGTGATAGGAAACCAACTTCCGGTCTGTGACTGGCCAGTACTTGATCTGTAACTCAGAGGCTGCTAGATCCATGCCTCTTGTAATGCAGTAGCCAACCTCCATGCAGTAACCAAATTGGCAGGGAGTCAGTCTCACCTCGCTCCTGGCTCTCTCCTCCTACCCCACCTTGAGAAAGAAAACGACAAACATATTTGCCTTGAGAACAAATTTCCGGGCTTCATTAAACTTTAGGCCGTGACATCCTGATGTTTTCTCTTGAGAATGTGATATTTACACCTTTGCCCCAGTCCCTAATGTTTTGGGTGGAAGAATCAAGAGTTGTAGAATGTAGAATGCCTACATTGCAATATTCTACATTGCAGGCAACAGGTTCAATAAATATTGAGTGTTTGGCCAAAAATTCAAGCAGTGAAGCCAGGTGTTCTGGGTTCAAGTCGCAGCTCCATTTCTTGGACAAACTACCAAAGCTCTTAGCCTCAGTTTCCCCACTTATAAGACCAATAGTAGCGCCTACCTCATTAGGATGTCGAGAGTATTGAAGGGGGTAGCAAATGTAAATTCCTACTGAAGGTAGCCTAAAACACACATTTAATAAAGGTGATTTTTTTTTACTCGGTTTGCCACTGACAAGAGTGGGGAAATAGGAAGTCCTTGTCGATACACAGACCTCCAATACACCTGAACAGTCTCTTTAATCGATCTCTGCCTCCTTTGCCTGATTTTATTCTGCCTCTCTCCCCTGAGCTAGGTCTGCCAAAGAGTATACAGGTCTCTGCAAATTCTCAGGAAGATGGATCCTAGTTTATCTGTCCAAGAAATGAAAGCATTTATTTCTTAACCTGAGCTCCAGCCCTTCGATCCCTGTAAAGAACAGATCACTCAGTCTTTGGTGATAGACTGAAAGACCAGGAGATGAAACATCGTGCCCCTTTCTCATATCTTAGGGACTGGGTCATTAAACTTGGAATATCGTTAATGCTTTCCCTCTTTCATCACATGCGTATCATTGCACCCCTGCTGTGTACCAGGCACTGGGCTGGATGTTTAGGACAAAGCAGGGAGCAGAACAGATACAACCTCTGCCCTAAGTAGAGCTTTATATTTCTGGTTAAGAAAGACAGAGCATACACAAGTAACCAAGAAAGGTAACTTTATGTAGTAATATGGGCTATGAACATATTGAAATAGGGAGGTCATCAGAGCCATGGGTAGGGGTGTCTTCTTTGGGTATTAGGAGGGTTTCTCTGGAAGTAGTCTTTGGTCAGAGGTCCAAATGATGAGAAGGAGCATTTAGGCAGAGGAAACAGCAGGAATGAGGTCCAAAGGCCCTGAGATGGTGACAAGCTTGGTGTGTTCAGGAACAGAAAGGAATCTCATGTATAGTGGAAGAGTATCCCCACAAATCTGTGTCCACTCGGAACTTCAGGCTGGGAATGCACATGAAATAGGGTCTTTGCAGAGGTCATCAAGTTGAGGATATACTGAATTAACGTTGCCCTAATCCAGTGGCTGATGTCCTTATAAGAAGGGAGAAATTTGGACACACACAAACACAGGGAAAGTGGCCATGTCAGGCCCAAGGCAGAGATTGGAATGATGCAACTTACAAGGGAAGAGATGCCGAGGATTGCCAGCAACCGCCAGAAACTAGAAGAGGCAACAGTGGATCTTCTAGGGAAGCTTTCAGAAGGAGCGAGGTACAGCCAACTTCTGGCCTTAGGACTGCAAGAGAATGTATTTCTGTTGTTTTAAGCCATCGAATTGTGGTACATCAAGTTTGTGGAAACGAACACACCCTGTGATGTGTTCACAATAGGTATGGAGGAGAGAAGTGTGCATCATGAGCCAGAGTTCAGGTCAAACAGACCTCGGGGACCACTGCAAAGACTTTGGATTTTATTCTTAAGAGTAATGGGAGGATTAATTGCTGGCTTTTATCATACCCTTGAACCAAAGACAGAAATCGAAGAGGAAATGTAAAAGCTTTGGTTGGGGCATTGCTTGTCAGGTGAAATCCATCACCTGTGACTCAGGAATATTACCAAGCAAGAATGAGTGGTAGGAACCCCTCCCTAAGATATCTTTGCCTCAAGGAAAGGAGGTAGGTAGGAGGCCGCCTGCTGAGACCCTCAGGTGTGCAGATTGTTTTGGAAACTGGTTATTACCTTGACGTTCTCCCTTTCCACGGAAGCCAGGCTCCATCCCACCCCGCACCTGTGCAAGTGTCTGCTGCTAATTAAGAGAGAGACAGATGGAGGAAGGTATAGTTTAATTTTATAGCCCCAGTTTCTTCAAAGCTATTAGGCTCATTGGAAGGAAATCACCTTTTTCTTTCTTTCTTCCTCTTTTGTAAATGAAGCAAAATCAAATGGGAGAGGGCCAGTGTTGTTGAAAGGCTCACACATCTGTTTCCTGGTTGGTTTGTCAGCCATCTGCCCACGAGGTACTGGGGCTGATTAGGTTAATGCATTTATTAATGGAGCTTGCAAGACTATTCCATGAATCTGTTATTTCTTTCTCAAGGAGCTTTTTAATATACTAAGACAGGGACCACACTGCACCAAGCCAACCAAGAGTGGCTAGGTAAGCATTTCTTCCCCACATCTGGCTCCAAACTAGAGAGGATCAGAAACATTATGAAACCAGGGTTTCGTGAAAACTGCATTTCCAGAAAATGGAAATGATTCATCCATCTAACCTCTAACCACCTCCTTGTTGTTGAAATAATCTTGAAAATATCTCTTTGGAAGATAGTTTCATGCACCAGGCACAAGTTCAGTGCCTACACTGCACTTTTCTAAAACACCTGAGTCCCACAGAGGGAGAATGGTTAGTTAAATGAGTAGGTGTGAATGATATAATCTTGCCTACAGGACATTAGATGGCCTGAGGACCCCTTGACTTCTTCACTCTACAACTCAGCTGTCTTTTTAGTTTCTTGAACCTATTCACCTCCTTCTCACCTCAAAGCTTTTGCAAATGCTGTTATGTTTCAGCTATCAACTGCTGCATAACAAATGACTCCAAATCTTAGTTGCTTAGCATGGCAACCATTTATTGAGATCATGATTCTGGGTCAGTGGGGAAGTTACTGTTTGGGCTGGATTGGCTCCTTTCAGTTGAGTTTGCTTGGTATCTGTGGTCCACTGTTAGGTGGCTGATGGCTGTAGGGTCTAGGATGGCCTCACTGAACGTGCTGTAGTTAGCAGTGTGTTGGTTGTGGTGAACAGGGGTAACTAGCCTATGGGTTTCTCACCCTCCAGGAGCCTAGGGACTTCCTTCTTCACATGGAGGCAGAGTGCAAGAGCCTTAGAGTAGAAATTGCTAGAATCTACTGGTCCAAGCCCACCACAATGCCAGGTCATATTCAAGTCATGGGGCAATAGACTCCATTTCTTGATGGTAAGAGCTGCAAAGTATTTTGGTCATTCTTGCAATATTCCACAAACTCCCTCACGTGGGTTGCTCTTTCTGTTACTCTTCACCTTCTGATGTCAGCTTAAGGAGCTCTTAAGAGGCAGGATGAATGCCTGCCTCTCTAGTAGAATGTTTACCCTGGGGGGCAGGAACCATGTCTGTTTCTGTTTCTGATTGTCTTTCATATATCAAGTGTCCAACATATGGTGGGTACTCATTTGTTGAATGACTAAATGATTGAACAAACAGCTCAAAGACTGCGGCATGGAGAATGGATTGGAGGAGGTGAAACAAGGCAGGGAGACCAGTTTCGTTACTGAAGGAAAACAACACTCAAAGCGGGTAGGAAAAAAAGAATAGGTTGAAAAGGCTGGACATTGCTAACATAATGCTGGGCAAGTCATACCCGGTCTTCTTGAAACCCTAGTGAGTGAGATGGATGATAATGAATGAATTGCATGAACAAGTATAAGATGACAGCCATGATAAATGCCGTGGGGAGGGGCTTATGATGGAGAGATCTGACCTTGTCAGACTTTCTAGAAGGGAGAGTGACTGGAGGTGAGAGGCAGCTGGACATAGTAGGAGGTGGGAGGTTACTTCCCTTTAGCTCTCTACAAAAAAAAACAAAAAACAAAAAAACCCATGTGCTGGAACTATAATAATGGTAGAGACTCTACCTGTGGTTCTCAACCCTGGCTGCACGTTAGAATCACCTGAGGAATTAGAAAATCTATGTCTGGGCCACACTCTCTGAGATTTTGATTAAATAGGTTTGGGAAGGGGTCCAGGTGTCTGAACACTTTTAAAGCTCCCCCATATGATTTCTAAGTACTGCCAGGACTGAGAACCACTGAGCCACCCAGATGGAAGGATATTTCTGCTCTCAAAGAACTCGTGGTCTAGTGGGGAAGCAGATGTGAACACAGAAAATTATAAAACAGCATAGTCAGTGTTATGATGGAGAGAGCAGGGGTGGCTGAGAAAGTCTGAGAGAATGAGGGAGGCAACAGCGTCTTAGCTAAGTCTTGCAAGATGAGTAACAGTGAGCCTTGTGCTAATGAACGGGAGAGACTCTGCAGCTCAGACACCTGGTTCTTAGACCAAATAGGGGACTTCGTTATTAATACTGCTGTGATTGGTTAGCTCCTCTTCATAACACTTACCATAGTTATACTTTTTTATCGAATTTGGGGGATTATTTGACCACCACCTCCCTCCTGATCAGACCAAGGCCCCTTTGTGTGCCCTTTCATGGAGTAAACTAGGCACTCAACAAACATGGTGGATGGAAGAAGGAAAGACAGGAGACAGAAAAGAAGGCAGGGTGGTTTGGACGAATGCCTGCCTCCATACTAGAATGTCCACCCCAGCAGGGCAAGAACCATGTCTATTTCTGATTCTCCTTTGTATTTCAGCTGTCTGGCACATGGTGGGTACCTGTTTGATGAATGACTAAATGACTGAACAAATAGCTTGAAGACTGCAGCATAGAGGTGAAACAAGGCAGGGAGGCCAGTTTGGTTACTAAAGTAGAACAATGTTCAAAGGGGTAGGAGAAAGGGAATAGGCTGAAATATTTGTTAGATATAGCTTGCAGGACTTGCCGGTTGGGCAGTTGTGCTGCAAGAGAAGAGGAGAATGAAGTCAACCATTGTTCCCAGGTTTCTGGCTTAAGTGGCTAAGGAGTGGGTGGTCCCATGTGAGAGCTAAGGAAGAAGCTGAAGAACAGATCTGAGTAATGTTGCTGGGTTCCAGCATGGCCACCTTAGTTATGGGAAAGGAGTTCCGATCTAGACCCCAAGAGAGGGTTCTTGGATCTCACGGAAGAAAGAATTCAGGGAGAGTCCATAGAGTAAAGCGAAAGTATAGTAAGAAAGTAGAGGAATAAAAGAATGGCTACTCCATAGACAGAGCAGCCCGGAGGACTGCTAGTTACCCATTTTTATGGTTATTTCTGGACTCTTAATATGCTAAATAAGAAATGGATTATGTATGCCTTCCCTTTTTAGACCATATAGGGTAACTTCCTGATGTTGCCATAGTATTTGTCAACTGTCATGACGCTGGTGGGAGTGTAGCAGTGAGGACGCCCAGAGGTCACATTCATGGCCATCTTGGTTTTGGTGGGTTTTAGCCTGCAACCTGTTTTGTCAGCAAGGCCTTTATGACCTGTATCTTGCGCCATCCTTCTGTCTCATCCTGTGACTTAGAACGCCTTAATTATCTGGGAATGCAGCCCAGTAGGTCTCAGCCTCATTTTACCCAGCTCCTATTCAAGATGGAGTTGCTGTGGTTCACATGCCTCTGACAGTTGTGCTGCAAGAGAAGAGGAGAATGAAGTCAACCGTTGCTCCCAAGTTTCTGGCTTAAGTGGCTAAGGGGTTGGGTGGTCCTATGTAAGAGAAAAGAAAGGCTGAAGAGCAGATCTGAGTAATGTTGCTGGGTTCGGGCATGACCACCTTGCACCAGAGATGCTGGTGCATCTGTCCAGGAGGTAATGACACACAAACTTTGATGTCTAAGAAGGAATCTTTGAGCATTCTTCTATTGAAGTTTCAGGGCACTGGAAATCTAGAATGTTCCTCTAAAAGACAAGAAGATGGGTTCTAGTCCCAGCTCTATTATTAACTTCTGCTACCTTAAACAATTCATGACATTTCAGGAATGTGTGATCCTCACAGCCTTAGCAGCAGATTCCAAGATTCCTTTTGGCTTTGACATTGGGTACCTTCAGGTAGCCCTAGAATGTAAAGAGGTACTTTGTCTTGAAAGGCTTTATCAGTCGGAGCTATTTGCATTACAAGGAATATAAACTCAACTGAAACGGTGTTATACATAGAAAGTTAATACGTGGCTTCCTGGGGTGGTGCTTTGAGCAGTAGTCTAAGCGGAGGCCACACTAGCCGGGAAAGAGTGCGTGATCCATAAATGACGTCTAGCATAGACACAGGCAGAAACAAGAATATATTTTTGTTTCAGTTCTGAAAGCAAACCTTTTCCTCTGTGGCCTTTCAAATAATGTTGATTGAACGTAGGTTCTACTCTGCTCAGCCATTAGCTCTGGGTAACCTTAGTTTAATCATTTTATATGCCAGAGCTTGACAGTTTCCTTATTTGTCAAGCAGGAGTAATAGTCCCGTTTTTTCTACCTTCATTGTTGAAAGGATCTAATGAGAAAAGAAGGACAGAGCCCTGATGGTCTCTGTGAATTTCTGTAAATTCAGGTGTGTGACACTGAGATCCCAATATGTGGATGAAAGAGCAGCAAATACTTCTGGTCTCCTGAGAGATGAAAGTTCAAAGTTTACTGCTAATGAATTAATTTTTAAAATGTAGAGGGTCTTATCATACAAGAATCTGGAAACAAAATAAGAGAAAAAATAAAAGGAGGCATCATAAAATTGTCAAATAAAAATTAAATAAGAAAGTGTTAGCAAACCACCATGGCACATGTATACCTATGTAACAAACCTGCACATTCTGCACATGTATCCCAGAACTTAAATTTAAAAATTTTTTTAAAAAGCAGGCCAGGCACGGTGGCTCATGCCTGTAATCCCAGCACTTTGGGAGGCCAAGGTTGGCAGATCCCCTGAGATCAGGAGATGGAGCCCAGCCTGGTCAACATGGTGAAATCCCACCTTTACTAAAAATACAAAAATTAACCAGGCATGGTGGCAGGTGCTTGTAATCCCAGCTACTCAGGAGGCTGAGACAGGAGAATTGCTTAAACCTGGGGCAGAGGTTGCAGTGAGCCGAGATCATGCCGCTGCACTCCAGCCAGGACTACAGAGCGAGACTCCATCTCAGAAACATAAATAAAAAAGAAAGAAAGTGTCAATGAAAAGAGTCAAACTCTGTAAAACATTTGAAGAGATTTATTCTGAGCCAGGTATGAGTGACCATGGCCGGTGACACAGCCCTCAGGAGTCCTGAGAACATGTGCCCCAGGTGGTTGGGGTGCAGCTTGGTTTTATACCTTTTAGGGAGGCCTGAGACATCAATCAGATACCTTAAGAAATACATCGGTTTGGTCCAGAAAAATGGGACAATTTGAAGGGGCTTGGGGGGACTTCAAGGCTATAGGTAAATTTAAACATTTTCTGGTTGACAATTGGTTGAGTCTAAAGACCTGCGATCAATAGAAAGGAAATGTTCAGGTTAAGATAAAAGACTGTGGAGAACAAGGTTCTTTTGAAGTCTCATAAGTTATAGACAATGGATGACAAATGCTTCCTATTCAGACCTTTAAAAGGTGCTAGACTGTCAGTTAATCTCTTCAGGATTGTGAGGGCCTGGAAGAAAAAGATCAAGCTATGTTAATAGAACTTCTTTACAGATGTAGGTTCCCGCCCCCAACCCCCAACAACAAAAAAATGGCTTTGCAGGGCCACCTTAAAATATGGCCAAAAAAAATGTTTTGGGGTAAATTATTTTCTTTTGTCATGTAATGTTGTGCCAAAGTCAGATAGGAAAGTAAGTCATGATATAGAAGGTTAGGTAAAACCTATCTGTTGAGAATGTATGGTTTGTAGGGCATGACTCCCAGACCACTTAGATAGAAGTTTGGGCAAAATAAGAAAAAATCAGAGCTTAGTCCTCAAAAGAAAGAAAGACAGAGAAAGAGAAGTAAAAATGAAGGAAGAGAGGGAGGGAGGGAGAGAGAGAGGAAGGAAGAAGAAAAAGAAGAAAGGAAGGACAGGAAGGAAGAAGGGAAGGAAGGAAAGATGGAAGGGAAGGAAGGAAGGAGGGAGGAAAGGAGGGAGGGAGAAAGGAAAGGAAGAAGGGAGGGAGGAAAGGAAGGAAGGAATCATTCAGAGCAGGAGAGAATGTAGTTAAATTGAATGGAAATTGATAAAACTCTTTCATAGAAGAGTTGGCAATATTTGTCAAGAGCCTTAACAATGTTTATACTCTTTGGCCAAATAATTCTACATTTTATAATCCAGTTCAAGGGTTAGCAAACTTAAAAAAGAACTGGATAGTAAATATCTCCAGCTCTTCTGTCCTCGCAGTTCCTGTCACCAGCACACCATTCTACTATAGCAGAGCAAAAGCAGCCATGGACAATACATAGATGAATGGGTATGGTTTTGTTTCCAGTAAAACTTTATTTACAAAAACAGGATATAGCCAGATTTGGCCTGTGGGCCATAGTTTGCCAATCCCTGATGTAAATTAAGAAAACAGGCCTGATACCGTGGCTCACATCTTTAATCTCAACATTTTGGGAGGCCAAGGTGGGAGGATTGCTTGAACCCAGGAGTTCAAGACAAGCCTGGGCAACATGGTAAAACCTCATTTCTACAAAAAAAATTTTTAAAAAATTAACCTAGTGTGATATTGCATGCTTGTGGTCCCAGCTACTCAGGAAAGTCATCTCAGCCTGGGAGGTAGAGGCTGCACTCCAGCCTGAGCAGCAGAGTGAGATCCTGTCTCAAAAACAAATTAATTAAAAAGAAAACATTTTTAGAATTATTCTAAATTCAAAATTATAAATATAATGAGAGGTTTAAATGAAAAGAGTTTCATCTCAATTTTATTTGTAATAGCAAAATATTGGCACAACTGTAACACTAATTAATGGGATTCATTTGATATTTCTGCTCAATGAAATATTAGGTACGCATGAAAATGCTATTTACTAATAATTTATAACATGAAGAAATATTGATACAACATTACATGAGAAATGGTAACAAACTTATTTATAATGATGATAATGGTGGTAAATAGTATCTGAGCACTTTACACAGGTCATTTAACTCTCCAAACAGATCTATGAAGTATACGTTTTTAATGGAATGACTTTCCTTATGGAGAAGCTGATGGTAATAAACATTAAGTAATTTAGTCAAGGTTAAGCTGCTAGCAGATGTCAGAGATGGAATGTCAATACAGGTCTGCTTAACTGCAAAAAGCAAAAACAAAAGCAAACAAACCAACAACAACAAAAAAATCCCAAATTAAACTCTGTTTATCAAAAACACCAGAAGAAACTATACCGAAAAGTTGCTATCAGCTGTCTTGATTGGTAAGAGGTGGCTAGGAAGATCAAGTAACATGTTCAGTATTTTCTCTGATGGGAACGTATCATTTTAGTAATGAAGAAGCAACACGTGAATTTCACAGGAAAGCCAAGGATGGCAGAATGGTAAGTGGGGCTGTGGTGGGAGAAGTGTTTATTCTGGGGGTCTAGAGGTTCCCTTGGAGATGCCCTTCATCCTCTTGGTCCTGCTTTTGTTTGTGCAAAGGACTTGGTGCTGCCCTTCCCTCTGTCTTGTTCTAGGTGGAGTTTCTAGTGTGTCTTTTGTTTGGACGGTTGGCATGTTTTTATGCCATTCTTGGGTTGACATGCCAGTCTCTAACTCTTTCTCTCTCTCTCTTTCTCTGTCTCTCTCCATTTCTCTTTTTTCCACTTCTTCATCCACCTGTTCCACTGTGCAGCTGACAAGGTCAATGATGACTTCTACACTAAGCGTCGGCACCTGGCTGAGCTGGCTGCCAAGGGGAACCTACCTTTGCACCCCATAAGAGTGGAGGACGAGCCGCGGGCCTTCAGCCCCGAGCACGGTCCTGCCAAGCAGAATGGACAGAAGTCTCGCACCAACAAGATGCCCCCACATCCCCTGGCCTACAACTCCACCACCAACTTTAAGGGCTGGGACCCCAACGAGCAGTCCCTGCGGCGGCAGGCTTACGGCAACAAGGGCAAGCTTGGCACGGCCGAGACAGGCTCCAGTGACCCCTTGGGAACTCGCCCCCAGCACTACCCACCCCCACAGCCGTACTTCATCACCAACAGCAAAACAGAAGTGACTGTCTGAGCTTTCAACACAGGGAGCACCCTGGAGACCACACTCAACTGAGAGAGGCAAAAAAAAAAAACAACCCTGCCCACACCCTCCCCTCCTCAACACATGCACCCATACACTAACTCTCAACAAGAACCAACTGTGAACCTACTGGGAACACGGAGTTGCATTTTTCCTAGGTCATGCCTAGCACGTGTTGACAGGCAGCTGAGAAAGGCCGAAGCGTGGACATTCAGCAATACAGCAAAGGGGAAACTGAGGCACACTCTTTCCACTGCAGGCTCAAGGTGGCCAAGTCATCATGCCCAAACCACGGGGATGATTCTTCTTTTCCTCCTAACTTGAAACTGAAATCCATGATGAAAAAATATAAAAGTAGCACAATTTAGAGAAATTGTCCATTTGAGCACATATACTACTTACCATGTGCTGTTTCTAGGTACGAGAGCCAGGGTGGAAGTGGGGGCAGAGAATGAGGGAGGACGCAAGAGAAGAGTGTATTTCAGAAGAGGAGTTGTTCTGGGAGGAATCTGCCCACGTTAGAAGCATTTTTCTAATTCCAAGAAGTGGTGACATGGACGTAAAATTTTGACAAGCATGAAACGGTCACTGGACCCCAACCATTCTATTTATAGTACTTTTCGTATCATCCATGTTGAAAGCAAAAAAACAAACCCTCAAACTCACAAAAAATAAAAAGACCCTGAACCCACTGACAATGATGGGAAGGAAAAAAAAAAACATTTTAGAGAACTCCCATAAGGACCATGACCATGGAAATGGGAGGGATGGGCTTTTATGGCAGGGAGAGGGTCTGGAGAGTATTCGATAACTTTTTAAAAAGAAAATTAAAATGTAAGCCCGCTACAAAACAGATAAAAACAGCAAATTGGGGTTTTTTTCTTCAAAATCTTGAAGACTTGTCGTTGACATCAACAACAATGTATCCATTGGAAAAGTCCACAGGAAATCAGATGAGGACCTAGAAGCCTCTGATTTCTGGGGTTTGCCTCCAAGACCCAAAACAGCCACAGAAACAAGTCCTCTACAAACTCTATGTCCGTGACTTCCCTTTTCCTTCAGCGCGTTGCCGCCGCCGCTGCCAAACTTCAACTGCTTTGGACTGAAAATGTCATAAGCGTGGGTGGTGCCTTCAATGTGTTATTGTTGTTTCATGACAGTCTTGTTTCCCAAGTGCAACCTGTGTTCTTTTAGCCTTCCTTCCTCTTGTTTTTCTGCAGTAGTAGAAGATGTTTCCATCCTTCCTTTGTAGGTGAGCCCACCCCATAACACCTTCTGAGGGGCTGCTACAATGTCAGGGGTACCCAAGAATGAAGACCTCCCTTCTATCCACACTATCAAAATGAGTCCTTCTATTTTCTAGCCCTGCCCCCAAACCTGTCAGATGTTTCTTGGTCTCGTAATTCCCATGGTCCCTCCAGATTACCTCCCCACATACTTCGGTGTGTTCATCTCCCATCCAGAATGTCCTGAGGTGGTTTTTCTGGTTGGTTCTCATAACCCATAGCCCATGGGGTCCCAACAAAGTCAGTTTTCCTACAAGTTCTCTGTTTTTTGGAATCCTAAAGAAGTGGATTGAGAGAGAAGAGATTTTTATCTAAGGCAAAAGTTTTTTCAGCTAGCCCCTAAAGGTCTCAGGTAGTTAATGAACCTTCAACAGACCCACAGCAATTCTGGTGTCAGAAGTTATCAGTGGTCGGGCCAAACAAGACTCAGAGCATTTTCTGGAATCCTGAACTGCACGATTCTGCCTCATTTGTCTTTCTACTCTGACATTGTGAAATCAGCAAAACCAGATATTTATTCTCCTCCTCACTCCCAGCAGATCTGAGGGCACTGACAATGCAGCTGATCCCTATGGGCCTCAGCCTCCCATCTGAAACGTGGGGCATTGGGGTCAGTCAAGCTTTTTGAAACGGCAAAACCTCAGCCTGTTTTTAAAAATGAGATCTTTTGGCTGGGCGCAGTAGCTCACGCCTATAATCCCAGCACTTTGGGAGGCCGAGACAGGTGGATCATCTTGAGGTCTGGAGTTCGAGACCAGCCTGGCCAACATGGAGAAATCCCGTCTCCAGTAAAAATACAAAAATTAGCCAAGAATGGTGGTAGTTGCCTGTATTCCCAGCTACTCGGGAGGTGGAGGCAGGAGAATCGTTTAAACCTGGGAGGCCGTGGTTGTGGTGAGCTGAAACTGCCACTGCACTCCAACCTGAACAACGACATGAGACTCTGTCTCAAAAAAAAAATATTTCAAAGAACGCATGATAGGAGATCTCCGTGTATAAAAAGGCACCATGATGTACAAAGCCTGAGTCAGAGATTTAGTGCCCACCTTCTTAGCCTTCTTGGGGAGACCACAGTGCTTCCCAGAGTCAAGTAAATACCACTGAACATGGTCAGAGTTTCCTTGGCGTTGATGAGCTATGTACCTGCAACACACTTTGGCATCTCTGTGTATCACCTTCACAATATTTGTATCTAAATTAATTCATTTGAATACATTTTGTTTTTAAAATGAAAACTTCCTGTCTTGATCACAAATTTTTAAAAAATTATCAATTGCTTAAATAGAAAATAAGCATAAAAATAAGTACAAAGGAAACAAGCAGCAATGATTAAATTCCAGCTGGAGTCTGTTGCCTGTGAGTCTGAACTAAAACCTGGGGTTCTTTCTCTCTTTATCTCTCTGTCTGTGTTTCTCTCTCTCTCTCTTAAAATGATATTATCAGGTATTAAATAATTGTTAAAGATACCAGTACCCAATGAAGACTTTCTCTTTGTAGTAATAAGATGGACTGGAAGGTAAATGAAAGGGGAGTCATTTCCTATGCAAGTCAGTGTTGAACAATGCTGTATCCACGTACTGCCTATGGTCACTGTGTATACACTAGGGCTGCGCAGCCCACACTTCAGAAAATCCTGGGTTGACTTACCTATGCGGTTGTTTCCAGCACAAAGTTTCTGTAATTCTTATCTCCCTTTTAACTCATCTTTGCTCTTTGCCCCCAGTCCACTTCATTTCACCCTTAACTCTGATTAAGAGTCTTTCTTGGCCTCTGAATCTGTAGTATTTTATTCCTTCTGCATGCTCCTTCTCTTCTGAATAAACTTCATCAATTGAACTGGACTCCCTGGGGTCCGCAGTTGTAATTTGGGCAGCCGAGGTGCAGCCTGGTCATTAAAACATAGCCACAAGGACAGTACTGAGAAGGACCAGTACTTCCCAAGTAGTCCTGCCTAGGATGGAAAGCTTAGGAAGTGCTTCCTAGTTTATTATCTTCCAGTTGGCTTTGGGAGATGAACTGAAGAGGGAAGTTTGGACAGGGAAGGTATTTTTGTTCTTTGGCTTCCTCTTGGGAGGGTAGACAGACCTCACAGTACTGAAAGACAGGACAACCTATGGAACTGTTTGTGACTTGCATGTACCAAGACAAGGACCCTATAGCTAGGGTAGTGAGACCTAGAAGAGAAACCAGAACAAAGCAGACAGGCTGTCCTCTTCCTAATTCCATGTCCTGACACCAGCCCCTATTTTTTGCCTTTAGCTGTCCCCTGATTTCCAACCCAATGGGACCAGAGTCTGACTTCCCTTTAGCCCCTTCACAGTGTGTCAGCCTCCATCTGCCTTGGTCTCTGCCTGGCCTCCCCATCTAACTCTTCCCAGTTTTTGTGTAAATGGAGCATATTTTATGTGCGAATATTTTAGTAACTGTTATGTTCTGCAAGTAAACTTGTGTTAATACTTGTCAACAACTGCAGAGTTTATGATACGAATAATTCTTCCTACAATGAAGAAAAAAACACATTTGTTTGTTTTCTAAGAATGTTTATTTGTAAACATATGTATTCACTATATTAATATAAATTTCTTACCTGGCAATAAAACTGATTATATGTGATGCTGTTGGGGTTGTCATGTATCTTTCTAATGCCCTGCATCCTGATTTGTGTTTTCACCAGGGAACACCAATATTAGCATAGAGAGGGAGGTCTTTCATACACACAATGTGTGGGAAGTTGTTTCAGGCAAAGGCAATTTCTAGTTAACAGCAACTTACATACATTTTCCAGGAGACTTTGTGTTTGAAACCTTTCTGGTAAGTTTGTGTCACATCTCCTAGTTCACATTCTTGCCTTGAGAAATCTATCGTTGCTGGGTTTTCTCATCATAACTAAATTTATCCTTAATGGTCAAGAATCTTGCTGCAATTTGGACTTTAGTTTTGAACACTGAACAGGTTCATAGAAGACACAAATATTGAAAGAATGGAAGATTGGATTCCTCCCCTAATTTTATTTCCTGTCTGGCCTCTGGTAGCATGGAGTTTGAAATTTTCAGGTAGAAATGTGTCAGGATATGGTTCCTCCAGAAAGAGGCTCTGAGATGAGGGGGTGAGAAGTGAAGAGAATACTGGGAGGGGGTGGGAAGTTCAATAAGGAAAGGAAAGCAGCCAAGAAGAATACAACATCATGCCAGCTACCACTATGCACCGCTGGGGTTCATGCTGCAGGGAAACTTTGGGAGAGGGTGTTGAACACGCACACAGAATCATCCTGCCCAAGTAACATGGAGCTTCGGTGTTTATGTGCCCACGGCCATCAGACATTGTTTCAAAATTGCTTTCAGGGATGCTAATGTTCAGATACCTCTAGGCTGTCATTTACAAAGGCAGAAGGATTTCATGGTGTCAAGAATCCCTAGGCACAGAGACGCACCCACTGGCGATCGTAAGCCAGTCATTGTGCACGGAAGTCCCAAAGACACTAAGGATGTGGCCGGGACCTCACAGTGGCTGCCCAAAACCAGAGATCTGAGGCCCCTGGGGAATGAAATTTCCACTCTCTGGATACTTAGAGGTGTTGTCTATGTCAAGCAAAGGGGAGAGTGGACCACGATTTGTGGTCAGGGTCAGGATCAGGATCTTCACTCTGGGATTTGAAGACCCTTCGTTGGCCACAGGATCTCTTGGCATAACCAAGAGCAGATCCCGTGGGCTGTCTTTGGGGCATAGTTCTGGTTATCAGAGAAGTCTGGAAGGCAGAGGATGCTCTTTCAGCACTGGGAAAGTGTTGATGATGGGAGTCACTCACATCACAACCCCAAGAATGCAGTCATAGGAAAGAGAATTACACCTCTGTGATGAGGGCCACACTATTCCTCTAGTGAGCCACTTGGTTGATGATAACTCATAAACAACAACAACAATCATAACAAGCTAATTTGCAGAGCCACACACTGTTGATGACCTATCCATTGCCACATTGGTTCACACTGCAAAAGGTAAGTACTATTATGCTTCTGAGATGCTGTTCAGAGAGTTATCTAAAATTCGAGTAATTTTCCTTAAACAATTCAACTAGTACATGATAGAACTGGGATTCGAACTCCAGAGCTCATGCTTTAATGGCTTTGTCAACAGTTCTCACTTGGGGCCAGGCATGGTGGCTCACACCTGTAATCCGCACTTTGGGAGGCCGAGGCGGGCGGATCACCTGAGGTCAGGAGTTTGCAACCAGCCTGGCCAACATGGGGAAAAACTGTCTATACTAAAAATACAAAAATTAGCCAGACATGGTAGCAGACGCCTGTAATCCCTGCTACTCAGGAGGCTGAGGCAGGAGAATCACTTGAACCCGGGAGGTGGAGGTTGCAGTGAGCCGAGGTTGCACCATTGCACTCCAGCCTGGGGGACAAGAATGAGACTTCCTCTCAAACAAAAAATATTGCTTGGATTAGCATGCAAGTAAGTGGGACAGCTTGATAAAAATACCCATTCCCGTTTTCCCTCAAAGAACTTCAGATGAGGTAGCTCTGAGTTGGGGACCAGGGCCCAGTGTTTGTAACGAGCTCCCTGTCATTGCACTGCAGTGGCTCCTGGACTCTATGATGAGAAGCTTTGCACGGTGCTACATTGGCTCATCATCCAACATCTGTGAGATCATCCCAAGGATCTTAAGATGCAGAAGAAATTGGAATGGACCTGTGTGCTTCCAGAGAGAGGAGCTCTCATCATCTGGCTTCGTGTCAGATATTGAAAGGTTGTGTCCTGTCTCCAGGAGACTTGGTTGGTGGTATTGATTCCAATGCCATCTTGCCACATGCCTTGAAACTATCCTTTCCTGCAATTGTACTTGTTCATCTTCCTTCAGAAGGAGGAGGTTGCGGGTAGTAATCTTCAACTGGGCTCTCCGACTTGACTGAGTGGTGTTCTTCCTGATCACCATGAAATGGGTATAACCAACAGAATTGAGGCTCTTACCACTTTCAAAGGTTTGCTCCTGGATGACTGGGCATTTAGTGGGTATAATAATAACCTTATAGTAATGGACTCTGAGTATTGAGCCCTTGCCAGGTACCCGGTGTGGACCCAGAAAATCTGAGAAAAGTCTGTTAATTTAGAACGTTTATTTTGCCAAGGTTGAGGATGTGTACCTGTGACACAGCCTCAGGAGTCCCGATGACATGTGCCCAAGGAGGTTGGGGTGCTGCTCCATTGTATACATTTTAGGGTGGTGTGAGACATCAGTCAAGTATAAGAAATACATTGGTTTGGTCCAGAAAGGCGGGACAACTCAAAGTCAGGGGCTTCCAGGCTGTAGGTAAATTTAAACATTTTCTGGTTGACAATTGGTTGAGTTTGTCTAAAGACCTGGGATCAATAAAAAGGAATATTTGGGTTGTGATAAGAGGTTCTGGAGACCGAAGTTTTATCTTATAGATGAAGCTTTTACCTAGCAGGCTTCAGAGAGAACAGGCTGTAAAATGTTTCTTATCAGACTTAAAATCTGTGTTGATATTAAGGAGAGGTATAATGAGGCATGTCCGATCCATACTTCCCTTCATGGCCTGAACCAGTCTTTCAGGGGCCTTGGAATTTTATTTTTGGTTTACACCAGCTTTATGCTGAGGGTTTTCTGCTGCTCTAACAGCCATGGGCTACTATGGATCTTCTTAATGTTCTTAGGCCATGAATCCTTTTGAGTATGGATTCCCTTTTCAGAATAATGACATTAAAGGCATAAAATAAAATACATAGGATTATAAAAGAAATCCATTATCTCAATATAGAGTCATAAAAATATTTTTTTTAAACTCACATTTGTGATATGATAATACAGTTGACCCTTGCACAACACAGCTTTGAACTGCATGGGTCCACTTATGTGTGAATTTTCTTTCACTTCTGCCACCTCTGAGACAGCAAGACCAAGCCCTCCTCTTCCTCAGCCTACTCAGCATGAAGATCAAGATGAAGACCTCTGTGATGATCCACTTCCACTTAGTAAATAGTAAATATATTTTCTCTTCCTTATGATTTTTAAAAATAACGTGTTCTTTTCTCTAGCTTACTTTATCATAAGAACAGTGTTGTGTGTGTGTGTGTGTGTGTGTGTGTGTGTGTGTATTACACATAATATACTAAATATGTGTTGTTTATGTTATTGTTAAGGCTTCTGGTCAAAGTAGACTATTAGTAGTTTAGTTTTGGGGGAGTCAAAAACTATATGAGATTTCTGACTACATGGGGTTTGGTGACCCTAACCCCTGCATTGTTCTAGGATCAACTGTATATGTGCTTTTCAACTAATGCAGTAAATAACATGATCTATTGATGGATTTCAAAGTATTGATGGGCACAAACAATTCTTTGAGCCATCTGCTACATATGCAATGTGATACGACAGTATCTGTGATTCTCCTGTTGACAAAGTCCTAGGTCACTGCTAATATGATAGGTGGCTCTTCACCTACATTTATTTATTTGCTTCTGAGACAGGGTCTCACTCTGTTGCCCAGGCTGGAGTGTAGTGGTGCAATCATGGCTCACTGCAGCCTTGACCTCCCAGGCTCTAGCTATCCTCCCACCTCAGCCTCCCAAGTAGCTGGAAGTACAACTATAGGTATGTGTCACCATGCCTGGCTAATTTTCTGTATTTTTTGTAGAGATGGGCATTAGCCACCTTGCCCAGGCTGGTCTCGAACTGCTGGGCTCAAGTATTCTGCCCACTTTAGCCTCTCAAAGTGCTGAGATTACGGGCATGAGCCTCTGCGCCCTGCCTTATTGCCTACATTTATAATTGAGAGATATGCTAAATTTTAACTAGAGGCCAGTGAAAGTAAAGACATATATATTTTTTCCCAGCTAATTTCACAAACCCACTGAATTCCATCCACAGATCCCTCTGCAGGTGTGTGAATCCCAGGCAAAGCATTTGTGTACTTGTGGGACTTAGAGCTACTTACCTCTTCTCTTCATGCTTCTATTTTATTTTAATAGGGATAACAATAGTATCTCTATCAATGGCTGTTATGAGAGACAAAATAATAGATAAAAAGGTAGTAGCTTAATGCTTGACATCTAGTAAATACTTCAGCATTAGCTTTTGTTATTAGAATTATTCTCCTGGAAGTCAGTGGCAGAGCTGTTTGAAACCTGGTTTTGTCTGACAAAACCTCAAGCTCTGGACCATCTTGCATGCTGTGTCACCTGTTGAAAGCAATTGTGTTCTTTCCCTGGAATGAGACTAGAACAACACTAGAGCAGATCACAATGAATGTCCCATATCTTTACCCATCCCAGAGGAGAAAGACAAATGTTCAAGGCTTAGGAAGCTCTTGCCTATTTATTTAAGGGCTTCTTGGAGACAGTTAATACCAGTGTCCTCCCTTCAACAGGAAGCTCTCTCCAGCCCAGTAATTACAAGATCCCAATTATAAACCTCACTGTCTCAGAAATTGTCAGATTCTAGTTTGTTTTTTTTTTTTAAATCCATCCTGTTAGGAATATATTCACCACATAAAATAAGTCTCTGA
This sequence comes from Cheracebus regulus, assembly GCA_963574635.1. Taxonomy (NCBI): domain Eukaryota; kingdom Metazoa; phylum Chordata; class Mammalia; order Primates; family Pitheciidae; genus Cheracebus; species Cheracebus regulus. The sequence continues at coordinate 43,960 of CAUYQU010095831.1, forward strand.
TATGGCTTGGCTCTTATCAGATTTGAGATAAGATTTGGGTGTCCTCACCCAAATCTCATCTTGAATTGTAGCTCCCATAATTCCCACGTGTTGTGGGAGGGACCTGGTGAGAGATAATTGAATCGTGGGAGTGGTTTCCCCATACTGTTCTCGTGGCAGTGAATAAGTCTCATGAGATCTGATGGTTTCATAAGGGGAAACCACTTTTGCTTGGCTCTCATTCTTCTTGCTGCCACCATGTAAGATGTGTCTTCACCTTCTACCATGATTATGATGCCTCCCTAGCCACGTGGAACTGTGAGTCCATTAAACTTCTTTTTCTTTATAAATTACCTAGTCTCAGGTATGTCTTGATCAGCAGCATGAGAACAGACTAATACAGTCTATCTCATACATTCAGTCTTAGTCTTGAAAGATAATCTTCATAATGCTAATAGCAACGGCTTCTTTTATTACCAATTATTGAACATTTTTTGTGTATCTGGCACTGGATTAGGCACTGTAAATGCTTCATTCTTCTCTTCTTGCTGGGGCTCTGAGCCTCAGTCAGCCTGAGTCTCAATGGTTTTGTGAAGCCGTAACTTCCTTTATCACCATTCCTACCACCAACTGGACTTTATGTAAGTAAGGAATAATCTTCTATTATTATCAGTCTGTTAAGCATGGTGATTTCATGGCTTATCTGTTAGAGTAGCTAGAATTTCCTTAACAAATACAAAAGATAAAGCACTTAGAACTGTTATCTGACACTATTAAAAAAAAATGTTATCTGTTGCCATCATCATAATTATTATCATTGCAGTAGTCTGTTTTCACACTGCTATAAAGAACTACCTTAGACTGGATAACTTATGAGGAAAGAGGTTTAATTGACTCACAGTTCCACATGGCCGCGAGGCCTCAGGAAACTAACAATCATGGCGGAAGGGGAAGGGGAAGCAAGCACCTTCTTCACATGGTGGCAGGAGAGAGAGAGCAAGCAAAGGGAAAATGCCACACTTTTAAACCATCACATCTCTTGAGAACTCACTCACTATCACGAGAACAGCATAGGGGAACTGCCTCCATGATCCAGTCACCTCCCACCAGGTCCCTCCCTTTACAATTAGAGATGAGATTTGCGTGGGGACTCAGAGTGAAACCACATCAATCATCTTAACTAAACTTCTACTCTGTGCTTGGACCTTTACATACCTGATCTTTAATCCTTTCAGTAACCCTGAAAGAATTCATAACTCCATTTTATAGATAAGGGAACTGAGAGGTTAAATGTCTTACTCAAGGTCAAAGAGCAAGTGCTGGAACGAGAATCTAAACTTGGAGTTTTCTGGGCCCACCATTTCTAGCACCCCACTTAACCCTCTTAAAGTTGCTGATACTATCTAGATCCAGCTATTGTGGTTAAAATAAATAAATAAAAATACCTTTGTAGAATAAAAATGTCTTCATCGTCAGCTTGGCATCTCACTTATTTTCTTGTCAGATTCCAAATCCTAACTCATGCTGTGTTGTACAGTTCGAAGAAAGCATTTCACATCAAGAAATGTCATGGTTGCTGGAAATAATTTTGTCACATCCTCTTGAATTTTCCCTTTTTGCAAGTTCAGAGGTTTCAGTTAGATTCACATCTTATAATGCCTCTTTTTAAAACATTATAAAAGGGCAACTCATTTTTGAAAGTATCAGCATCCAAATAGAACACTTTATTGTTTTCATCTTAAAAGGTAAGAAATGGGAAGACTCCAAAGAGGCAATTTATGATATGCAGGTCCCTTATTTTCTGGTAATTTGAATCTGTTTTTGATGCTGTAATTTTGTTTTTGAATTTTGCTGTCCACTTATCAAAGGCAGTTGAGCTGAATGTACTGGAATTCTACAAGTTAGGTGTCTGTTGAATTCTCAGATCCAGGGTACCAAAACTCAACACCACGTAGATCTTAAAGCTTTTCTCTTGGGTCTTACTAGTTGCCATGAGAATCTTCCTCATGGGTGTTTGATTCTTTGTCACATGGAGTCAACAGACTTTTGGACAAAATGTACAGAACGCCACTGAGTGCTTGGTTCTGCTCCAAGAACTTCATTTCGTAATTCATTGAACAAATACAGACCATTTACGATGTGCCAGCCATGGTGCTGGGCCTTGAGAGTTCAAGAACCCCTTTGCTGTCAGCTTTCTCCTTCCCCTTCTCCAAAAAATAAAAATAAGGAAGGTAGAAGATAGACCATAGAAAGCAGGCACTGTAAAGAAATCAAGAGAGGCACTGCAGGTAGAGAGAAGCCTTGGTGTTAGGTAACCTTGGATTCGAGTTCTCTCTAGCACTTCGAGTTATGTGAGCTTGAGGAAGCTACTGAGCCTTTCAGAGCCTAGTTTTTCTCATCTCTAGAGCAAGCCCTGTCATACCAACCTTGTCCTACTGTTTCAGCAGTTGAGATATGCAAAACATCTACTCATGGTGGATGCTCAACAAATTTCGGCTGTTACTTATAGGAAGTATTTACTGATTTACTGACACCCATTAAGAACCAGGCTAATGTGGTAACTTGGCTTTTCCACTTTGTTTTTGCTGGGGTCCCCAGAAAGAGATCCTGAGGCAGGAATTCATGTGCAAGGAAGGAAGGAATTTCAGAAGACACTGGTAAGGGAATGGCGGAAGTTAGGTAAAAGGAGAAGGACCCAAGCTAGGATACAATTTTAGGCAAAGCCACAGAGAGGGTTCATCTTATGTGCATTAATCTTTAGAATTTGCACTGACTTCAAGCAAGGGAGCTTGCTTTTTTTTTTTTTTTTTTTTTTACATGCCTGCCAGTCATTTGCCAAAGAGATGGCAGCTTCTAGCAACTCTGGCTCATTGCATATTGAGGGAAAACTTCTCTGAGAGTCTCAGGTGTTGGTGATTAGAACTAAAGACAGAATCTGCAAAGGAGGTGCATGGAAACAGGAAGAAGGATATGAGGACATCTAGGTGAAGCACCAAGTTTGTTATACTTCCCTTTACTGACTTCTCAGGGACATTAGCCCTGGCCCAGCTAGTCCCAGTAAAGAAGATGAGTTTTCCTTGGTTCCTAAAAGCAGGATGTTTGGAGAATTTACCTGCCAAAAATATGGGGAATGGTTTTGGGGTCAGACTCGTTGAAGGTAAAATCTCAGCCTACCTTTTTATAGCCCACGTCACTTTGGGCCATCAATTTGCCTTCTTGACCTAGATTTTCTCATGTATAAAATAGGAATAGTGATGCGCTTTCTGTAGGTTTGTTGTAGCTTGAAATGACTTTATATTCCCTGACTTATTTGACAAATATATGCTGAGCATCTGCTACATGTCAAACAGGGATAAGCATTGGTACATTGAGATGAATCAGACTCAGGTCCTGCCTTCCAAGACCTTGGTATTTAGTGCAGGAGGCAGACCCAGAAATGGCAGATTGTTTTCTTCCTTATACATTTTTTTCTCTTTATCTGTTTCCTTCTCTATATCTGTTTTATACTCATTTGCATCTTTTCTTTTTTCCACCCCTCTTCCTTCTCCTTCACTTTATCTCCACCTTTCTTTTATTAGTATTTGTTTTACTTTTTAGAGAAAAAGCCTCACTCTGTCATCCAAGCTAGTGGCCTGTGGGCTCACAGCAGCCTCAACCTCCAAAGCTCAAGTGATCCCCCAGCCTCAGCCTCCAAGAAGCTGGGACTACAGGCACACACCACCCTGCCCAGCTAAATTTTTTAAATACTTTGTAGAGCTGAGTTTTGCTATGTTGCCCAGGCTGGACTTGAACTCCTGAGCTCAAGCAATCATTCTGCCTTGGTCTCCTGAGTAGCTGAGACTGCAGGTGTGCCACTTCTCTCTTGCATTCTCTGACCCTCACCACATCCATACCCAGTGTTTATATTAACTGGAGGATATCTAATCTGCTACCCTTCCAAGTCCCTGACCCCTGCTGCTGTTTTCCAAAATTTCTTCTACAAGTTCCACAGCATATGAAGTTCTCGGGAATTCAACTGGACCCAGACCCTCGGCTGTGACAGGAGACTTGGAGACAGCAGAAAAACACCCAGAGCTTTACTTAAAGCTTAGGTGTGGAGGAGTGGGGAGCAGGAGGAGCAACTAGCAGTCCTGTGTGGGTAGTGCTGGGGAATGGCAAATAGAATTTATGGTTAATTGCATTTGGGGGAGAGAGTCAGAGGTGATTTTCCCTGCTATTTTACACATGGTAGACTCCTAAGAGCATTAGGATAGGAGCCAGAAATTCTTGGTTTTAATTCTAGCTCTGAAACTAGCTGTATCAAATTGGATGTTGATTTCCTCATCCATATGATACAGAGGTTGCATTCAGTGACTTTTCAGGACTTCTCTGACCTTCTTGGTCAGGAACTCTGCTTTCATAAATTTCTTGTCTCCCCAACCCCCATTGTATCTTACTCTGGGAATGGCACCCATTAGGTGCTTATATATATAAAACAACAACAGATTTATTTTCTGTATTCCAGACTTCTGGGGATGATTAGCTCTGGGTTTGAGAAAGATCTATATTTGAGGCCCTGGAAGCAGACTCTGTTGGCTGGAATCAATTCAGCTGTTTTACCGTGAAGTCCAGGGCAGCTGCTGCAGACAGTAAGGCAAACCCTAATGGCTTGTATAACGCGGTACTTCTCAGACTCCACCACCATGATTCAGAGGCTCTGGGAGCTCAGGAATTTGCATTTTAAGAAACACGTTGGGGATTTTGATGCAAGTGATTGGTGGACTACTGTTGAGAATCAGTTCTAGAGACCTGAGCTTAGCGCTGCTACCAGTACTCTGTGTGACCCTTACCTAGTTGTGTAAGGTCTTTGAACACCTTTATGCACCTGCACGATAGGGCTGTTCACCCCTTCCCCATTTTCCTGCAGGATTTCGCTGAGGAACAGATAAAACAGCAGATGGAAAAGCTCTAAGAGGCTCCACAAGAATCAAAGACGGTGGCTGCCATGTGTGAAGATGCACCATCCTCAAGCTTCCTCCTCTCCATACTCAGAGGCAATGAGACTGCAGGCAGAGAATATTCCAGGGAACACTTCAGCCCCTCACCCCATCTCCTGTATCAGATAGTTCTTAAGCCCCACTTCACCTGCTTTTGACCAGCTTATTTGACTCCAGCCATTGTCATGACAACCAGCTATGCAGGTGTACCCAGATAGCACCTGGCCTGGATGTGCTTTAGAGCTGTTGCCTTCTGACTCAGTGCCTCATGTCCTCAGCATGTGCAAACCTGGACGTGTGAGAGGGTTAATACTCCATGGCTCAAACTTTGACTAATGGCGGGGAGCAGGGCGGAGAGGGCAGGGCAGGGATTGGAGACTAGTGGAGCATATTCCCCTCTCCATCTCTTGGGTGGACAATTCTAAGTGATTGCTTCCTGCTCCTCAGAGGGTCCTAGTGGGTTGGAACCCACTTGCGCATATAGTAGATACCAGGTCCATAAAGTACCATGTGGTTGGCTTTTCGTCCTTCCTGTTTTTTTCCAAGCCCCTCCTCCTTTCCCTTAGGATACTTTCCAAAATAAATACCTGCACACAGCATCTTGCTCGAGTTCTGGTTTGGGGGGCAAACCAGGCTGACACAAAGAGGGCTTTGTTGATGAACCATCCTGGATCTCCAGTAGTAATTCCAGGTCTAGGATTGTCATCCCACAATTGACTGTTTACTTAGTAGCAGAGTGAGGGCAAGTAACAGGAAATGTAACCTGTCCACTTCCTACTTGACCAGCAAGAACTGAGTTCAAATCCCAGCCTTGTAACTTAGGGCCAGGTACAATGTAGGTAAAGAACTCTGCAACAATGTGTGGCACATAGCAAGTTCCCCTAAGACAGATCACAATATTCTTTCTTCAGTTCCCTCCTTTTCATGTCACATAGAGTCAAAGTCCTTAAAACAAGTGGAAAAGACTTTCCATGATCCGGCCTCCCAACTCCCTCTATGCCTTTCTGTTGTACCACTCACCCCTCCACTAACTCTGTTCCAGCCCCCAGTGGTCTCCTTGCTGTTCCTCAAATGCCCCAAGACTGTGCCCACCGGAGTGCTTTGTCTGTCAACTGAGACAATGTCATCTCCCCACTCAAGGGGAAATTTGGCAATATCTGGACACGTTTTTGGTTGTCTCAAAGTGGGAGATAGGTTGCTACTGGCATCTAGTGCATGCATAGAGGCCAGAAATGCTGCTATACATCGTACAAGGCATAGGACGACTCTCCTCCTCCAAAGATGGAAAATTCTCTGTTCCCAAATGACAGTAGTGCTGAGGGTGAGAAACCCCACAGGACCTGTCTTCGTGCTGCAGTCTTCCTCTCTTGGTTCACCCCACATCTGTTGGGTCTTTGATTATATTTCACCTTCTCAGTGAGGCCTGATGCCCTGTTGATACTGCAGCTTGTGCTATCCATGTCTCCTGGTCTGTCTTAACCTGCTCTATTATTTTCTTACTGGATTCAGTCCTTTCTACTATAGTATTTAATTGATCTACTTATGTTTACTCTCATTGTCTGTCTTCTCACTGGGATGGAAGCTCCATGAGGGTAGAAATCTTTGCTGCCATATCCCCTCCACCTACCACAGTGCCTGGAAGATAGTAGACATTCAGTAAATATTAGTTGAATGAATGAATGAATGAATGAATGAATGAATGAATGAAAATACAGTTGACCCTTGAACAACGTGAGTTTGAACTGTGTAGATCTACTTATCCTTGGGTTTTCTTCTACCTCTACCACCCTAGAAATAGCAAGATGAACTCCTCCTCTCATTCTTCTTTCTTAGCCTCCTCAACATGAAGATGAGGATGAAGACCTTCATGATGATCCACTTCCACTTAATAAATAGGAAATATATTTTCTCTTCCTCTTGATTTTCTTAATAATATTTTATTTTCTCTAGCTTACTTTATTATAAGAATACAGTATGTAATACATATAACATGCAAAATATGTGTTACTTGACTTTTTATTATCAGGATTGCTGGTCAATAAGAAGCTATTAGTACTTAAATTTGGGGGGAGTTGAAGGTTATACTATGGTTTTTTACTATGTGGGGGTAGGAGTTGTTCAAGGGTCAACTGTATTTGAGGTTGAGATTTGAGGTACACCTCTCCTACTATCATGACAATGTCTTCAATGATTATGGGAACACCTGTCCAAAGATGCAAGGGAGATAGCAGTGTGTGTTAGTCTGTTTTCACACTCCTAATAAAGACATACCCAAGACTGGGTAATTTATAAAGGAAAGAGGCTTAATGGACTCACAGTTTCACATGGCTGGGGAGGCCTCAAAATCATGGTAGAAGGTAAAAAAGAAGCAAAGGCAAATCTTGCATGGTGACAGGCAAGAGAACTTATGCAGGGGAATTCCCATTTATAAAACCATCAGATCTGGCGAGACTTATTCATTACCATGAGTATGGGGGAAACTGCCCCCATGTTTCAATTGTCTGTACCTGGGCCTGCCCTTGATAGGTGGGGATTATTACAATTTAAGGTGAGATTTGGGTGGGGACATAGTCAAACCGTATCACAGTATGAGGATTGCAAAGATTCCTTAAAGGCACGGAGTTTATCTATGACTTGATTCTGTGTCAGCTGTTTACCACTCCTCAGAACAAAGCCATTAGCATTTTCTTACACTCTCATGCCAGCACAGAACTTCATGACTCCTGACATCCTGCTGCTCACACCTTAACATGAAGCTTTTACTTTGTGCCCATGGTCCATGGCAAATCTCATACAGAGAGACACCCCAAAGCAAGTCTTCCAACTACCTTAATTCAAAACCACTTGTCCAAACCCCTTGTCCACACCCTGCTCCATCCTGTACTCAGGATGTACTCAGTTAATCTTTGCATCCACCAGGTCTTGAGCTGTGAGGGAAATTTTAATAGTCTGTTCTCATGCTGCTGATAAAGACATACCCGAGACTGGGTAATTTATAAAGAAAAAGAGGTTTGTGGGACTCAGTTCCACGTGGTTGGGGAGACCTCACAATCAGGCATAAGATGAAAGGCATGGCTTACATGGCAGTAGGCAAAGAGGGAAATGAAAGCCAAGCAGAAGGGGTTTCCCCTTATAAAACCATCAGATCTTGTGAGACTTATTCACTACGGTGAAAACAGTATGGGGGGAACCACCCCCCCATGATTCTATTATCTCCCACCAGGTCCCTCCCACAACACATGAGAATTATGGGAGCTAGAATTCAAGATGAGATTTGGGTGGGGACACTGCCAAACCATATCGGAAATATACCCACTTGGACATTAATTATCTATGGACAAGAGTATTATGAAACACCCCATTAGGTCAAAAGGTGAGACGTTTCATCCAATTTCTTTTAACACTCATCAAGATTAGGAAGAGAAAAATAAGAAATTACTGAAAGTTACTTTTTTTTTCACTTTTAAAAATCTTCCCAGTTTCTGTTTTCTCCAGGGAGATTGAAAGGTGTCTTCTCAAACATTTCTCATCAGAACTTAATGAGGATTCTAATTAGGGCTACTACATATTTCAGGGGTAGTTTTTCAAAATGGAGCTCTGGCTTCATATTTGTTAGGCTGCCAGTCTTTTCCATCCTCACCAAAGATGTCCTCTATGATAATAATACTAATAATTATCATGTATTGAAAGTCTACTATGTGCCAGGCAATTTGCATACATTAGCAGTTGTCGTCACAAAAATCATATGAGGTGGGAACTATTAACCCTAATTTTAGATGAAGTGATTTGCCCAAAGCCAAGCAGCTAGAAATTGACAGAACTGGGATACAAACTCAAGTCTATCATCTGGTCCAAAACTTTCCATGTCCAGCCTTCACAGATTTAGGGGAGAGAGAAGATGAGACCACAGGACCAGTTATCACTCTGCTTCCAGCATGGCCATCAGTTCCAACAGGAGTGTTTGCTATGAGTTATTATGTCTTCAGCCTTGGTTGCTAGGTCTCTCTGGGAACAGAGTTTAGGGAATCCCAGGAGACTCTGAGACACCCAATTAGAAAGGCGATAATAGCAGACCCGAGAATAGACTGATTGCTTATTCATTCTATTTCTGGACTCTTCCATCTGTCTTGCAGAGGGCTGTCAGCAATTACCATGACATTCTTTCCAGAAAGGGGCCTCTTGGCCCCACTCATCACCTTGCCCAGAACCAGATAGAGTCTTCCAGGTGGCAAATTCTTCAGAAGCAACATCAAAATGCTGCTGTATCTGGGGCTTCCCAGTGAATCCTTCGTGGATACCCTGGGGGCCAAGTGAAAGCACTGGACTTCCACAAATGAAGAAACAGTTCATTCTGGGCTTGTTAATTGCCAGGAGCCTTGTTGAGCAGATGTCGCCCAGAGGCAATGTGGTCTTGTAATGGATCGGTGGATTAATACCAGGGAGCAGAGAATCGGACTTGAATCTGAACTTGAGCTCTTGGACTGTCAAGAGAGCATATGTTCCCCTCACCTCCAAGCAGGAGATCCTTTCATTTGTTTTCTTCTTCTTTCTGCATCCTTCTCTTTTTCTTCTTTGCTCTTCTACCTAATAACACCACAGACCTGGATACCTGGCTTTAGCAGGTAGAGGATGTCATTGATACCTGTTACATCCTCCTAACCTCTCACTGCTTTCTCACACTTCCTCTTTCGTCTTCTCTCTCTTGCTATGGTTCTACTTTTGACTGTATTCTTTCTCCTTAATGCTGCTTTTCCTCTCTGTTCCTCTCCCTCTCCCTCAATTCTCTCTCTGTATCTCTCTCTGTCTCTCTCTCTGTCTCTCTCTCTCTCATTCTCTTTCTGTCTCATGCATCTTTCTTCCTTCTCACCCTCTAAGATCTGCCTTTCTCTGAAACACATTCTCTCTTTCTGTCTCCTCTCTTGCCCTCTATCTTTGGGACTCTGTCTCTTTATGTGTGTGCATCTCTTTCTTTCATATACATACAAAAGATTAATTCTATCCTTAGGTCAGTTCACATTAAACCATCACCGCCATCTTTCACTCCTAATTCTGTTGTCTGAAAAAAGAACCATTCAAGTTCAGAAGGCAGAAGTGAAATCCAGATCTGGCTGATTCCAAAGCTTGTGATGTTAGGAGCTGCCTCAATTTCCTTCTTCCTCACCTTCCACATCTAATCTATTTTCAGTCCCTGCCAATTTCATGCTCTAAATATTTCTCAAACATTAATTCCACCTCCCCATCTTTACCACTAATTTATTCATTCAACATATTATTATATGAGCACTTGCTATATGTGATAGGTCTAGGGACAAGTGAAAGAAAAGACGGAAGACACGACTCCACTCTATGGGGAACAGAGACGATCACTATCCTTGCTCAAGTTCTCATCACTTCATGCCTGGGTAAACAGAACAGATTTTTCTCAGCTCACTCTCCATACTGCAGCTAGAATACCTAAATTTGTGTTTAAATCTTTAAATAAGATCTCTTCCCTGCGGAATAAAGAGGTGTCATATAGCAACCTTCTTAACCTGTCCTGCATCCTCGCCAGACTCATCTTTTACCATTTTTGGTTTCTTTTTGTTCTAGAACAGTGAAGCTATTGGAAGTTCCCCCATACATTCACCATGCTGTTTCTACCACCTGGCCTGCCTCTTTCCTGTGCCAGAAGAACTTTCCTCCCACACCTGGTTAACCCTGATAATCCTGTAAGACTCAGATCAGGCTGGGCATGGTGGCTCATCCCTGTAATCCCAGCACTTTGGGAGGCCAAGGCAGGTGGATCACCTGAGGTCAGGAGTTCAAGACCATCCAGCCTGATCAACATGGTGAAACCCTGTCTCTACTAAAATTACAAAAATTAGCTGGATGTGGTGGCACATGCCTGTAAGCTCTGCTGCTCAGAAGGCTGAGGCAGGAGAATCGCTTGAACCCGGGACGTGGAGATTGCGGTGAGCCGAGATCTTGCCATTGCACTCCAGCCTGGTCTGCAAGAGCGAAACTCCATGTTAAAGCAGAAGAAAAAAAAAAAAAAAGACTCGGATCAGATTCTTTCCTGCCTTCCCAGCCTGAATTAGATGCTTCTTCTCATGGCCTGTAAATATCCATTATTGAAATTACAGCATATTGTTTTATAATCAGGTGCTGAGGTGTCTTCCTCCCTACTAGACTGGGGGCTCTTTACAGATTTGTCTCTGATTTCCCATTGCCTAGAACTGAGTGTAAAGTCAGGCAACTGATAAACACTTGAATGAGTGAAAAAATGAATGAATTAGTGAGGAAATGAACATTTCTCGTACTACGCTGCATTGCCTTTTGGGTATTTATGATAAGGGTTTACTGAGGACAAGGATAATTTGTGGTTTGAAAGTTCTAGGGACTGAAAACCTTCCTTTGGTAAAGGAATGTCTTAGACCCCTTTAAGCATCTGTTGAAATCAGTGAACCTTCCCCCAGAAAAATGCATATATTCACAATATATTTGATGTACCTGCAGGGGACTTACGGATTCTGCAATGTTCATATGTGCCAACCTTTGGTGCCCTTGCACCCAGTGTCAAGAACTCCAACACCAGAAATTATGTTAGCGTACAAACAACCGTCCAGAGGCTCTCTGCCCATTTATGAAGTTTTGTAGGAGCAAAAATGAGAGTAGAATTTGTGCTTTCTCCCTGTTTTCCCTTGCATTCTTTCTTGGCCAAAGAGTTTGGTCATCGGTAAGGAACCTTCCCAGGACGAGCTTTTCTTTCTAACATTGTTGCTACTAAATGAGATACTTTGTTAGAAAACTGGAGAGCCACTTGGAGATGCTGTGTAGGGTAATTGAATGCAATTAAGCTATCAAGTTGTACCTGGCTTGCTTCTTATTCATTATGTGGCAAATTATTTAACCTCTGGGACTCTCCTTTCTGATCACTAAGATTGGTTTCACAATAATAAGCCCACAAGGCATTAAGTAGCTAACATTCAAGGGTGGTGACTAGGACAGTATTGGGTATATGGTCCATGCTCAATCATACACCATCATACGCTGTCATCATCATTCTCACCACCATCATCAGCTCTCTTGGCCTGACTATGTAAGGCTTTACCTTTACAATGACATCACCTTATTTTGATCCCTCCCTTTCGTAAAGTAGGGGAATGTCTGCAGATATTTCCTCCAGGTGTCCACTTCTGCCAATTTAAATACTGTGGTTCTAAGAAACACTCCAGATGTCTTTGGAGGTGTTGCCATGGCTGTATGAGTGTCCACCAGGGACCATATATTTATGTAAAAGCCCTTAATTTGACTTTTAGAGTGGGAAAGATTTCTCTCTTCTTAATATTTTAGGCTCTCTTCTGTGCTACTTAGAAGCTTATGAAATCTGAAATCTGCTCATTACATGCTTTTTGGAGGAAAACCCAATTTAAATACTTAATTATTTTTTGGGGGGGCGGGGATGATGTAAACCTGTGTTTGCCATGATCTTTTTAAAGAACTCTGAGATTTGCAAGCATCCCTCTCCAAATAAAAACATCATGACTAGACTTCTCAGCATGCCCTGTGTGGATGGATAGTTTTGCAAATGGACAAAAATTGTGCATTTTCTTAATTTCAGGTGGCTGAAATGTGACTAGAAAATCTTTGCAGCCCTGAGGCCGTGTAATTTAGTGTTCTTGACACCATTCAGCCATCTGCCACCCACGCTCTAATCTTAGTTTCCCTCCCCTACAACTCCATTTGGACACAGTAAAAGTTTGATTACCTAGAATAGTCAAAGTAAAGCAGATTCTGAATAAAAAAGTTTTCTGGTTCATTAGAGAGTCATAGTGGTATAAAAAATTCTTAGATCTATGTTTGGGTATGGTCACTGCCACTTGTTAACTGTTTGTCATTTAACTTAACTTTTCAGGGTCTTCGTTACTCCAGCTGAAAAAAATAGGGATGGAAATGGAAACACTTCAAAGTTGCTTTGAAGACTAGAAATAAGTTTGTGAAGCATATAGCATATACCAGGTGAACAGTAAGAGTTGGTTCTTTTTTACTTAGTCATTAATTCGTTTAATAATATGTTGAATAATTACAAGGTCCCCAGCACATTCCTAGGGAAGAGGGATACAATGGTGTATTAGTTTTCACACTGCTAATAAAGACATACCTGAAACTGGGAACATAAAGTTTAGTTGGATTTACAGTTCCACATGGCTGGGGAGGCCTCAGAATCATGGTGGGAGGTGAAAGGCACTTCTTACCTGGTGGTAGCAAGAGAAAATGAGGAAGAAGCAGAAGCAGAAACCTCTGATAAACCCATCAGATCTCACGAGACTTATTCACTATCAGAATAGCATGGGAAAAACCAGCCCCCATGATTCAATTATCTCCCTCTGGGTCCCTCCCACAATACATGGGAATTCTGGGAGATACAATTCAAGTTAAGATTTGGGTGGGAACATATTCAAGTCATATCATTCCACCCCTGGCCCCTCCAAATCTCATGTCCTCATATTTCAAAACCAATCATGCCTTCCCACCAGTTTCCCAAAGTCTTAACTCATTTCAGCATTAACCCAAAACTCCACAGTCCAAAGTCTCATCTGAGACAAGGGAAGTCTCTGGTGCCTATGAGCCTGTAAAATCAAAAGCAAGTTAGTTACTTCCTAGATATAATGGAGGTACAGATATTGGATAAATACAGCCATTCCCAATTGGCCAAAACAAAGGGGTTACAGGGCCCATGCAAGTTTAAAATAATGGGGTAGTCAAATTTTAAAGCTTTAAAATGATCTCCTTTAACTCCAGGTCTCACGTCCAGGTCATACTGATGCAAGAAGTGGATTCCTATGGTCTTGGACAGCTCTGCTCCTGTGGCTTTGCAAGGTACAGCTTCCGTCCAGGCTGCTTTCATGGGCTGGAGTTTTCCAGGCACATGGGACCAGCTGTCAGTGGATCTACTATTCTGGGGTCTGGAGGATGGTGGCCCTCTTCTCACAGCTCTGCTAGGCAGTGTCCCAGTAAGGACTCAGTGTGGGGGCTCCAACCCCACATTTTCCTTCGGCACTGCGTTAGCAGAGGCTCTCCATGAGGCCCCACCCCTGCAGCAAACCTTTTCCTGCATATCCAGGAGTTTCCATATATGTTCTGAAATCTAGGTGGAGGTTCCCAAACCTCAATTTTTGACTTCTGTGCACCCGCGGGTTTAACACCACAAGGAAGCTGCCAGGGCTTGGGGCTTCCACCCTCTGAAGCCATAGCCAGAGCTATATGTTGGCCCCTTTAACCCATGGCTGGAGCAGCTAGGACACAGGAAACCAAGTGTCTAGGCTGCATACAGCATGGGGACCCTGGGTCCGGCCTGCAAAACCATTTTTTTTTTTCCTTCTGGGCCTCTGGGCCTGTGATGGGAAGAGCTGCTGTGAAGGTCTCTGACATGGCCTGGAGACATTTTCCCCATGGTCTGGGAGATTAACATTAAGCTCCTTGCTACTTAGGCAGATTTCTGCAGTTGGCTTGAATTTCTCCCCAGAAAATGTGTTTTTCTTTTCTGTTGCATAGTCAGGCTGTAAATTTTCCAAACTTTTATGCTCTGCTTCCCTTATAAAACAGAATGCCTTTAACAGTACCCCAGTTGCCTCTTGAATGCTTTGCTGCTTAGAAATTTCTTCCCCCAGATACCCTAAATTATCTTTCTTAAGTTCAGAGTTCCACAAATCTCTAGGGCAGGGGCAAAATGTCACCAGTCTCTTTGCTAAAACATAACAAGAGTTAGCTTTGCTCTAGTTCCCAAGAAGTTCCTCCTCTCCATCTGAGACCACCTCAGCCTGGCACCTTATTATCCATATTGCTATCAGCATTCTGGGCAAAGCCATTCCATGAGACTCTAAGAAGTTCTAAACTTTCCCACATTTTCCTGTCTTCTTCTGAGCCCTCCAAACCATTCCAACTTATGTCTGTTACTCCGTTCCAAAGTCGCTTCCACATTTTTGGGTATCTTTTCAGCAGCACCCCCTCTACTGGTATCAATTTACTGTATTAGTTTGTTTCATGCTGCTGAGGACATACTCAAAACTAGGGGGGAAAAGGTTTAATTGGACTTACAGTTCCACATGGCTGGGGAGGCCTCAGAATCATGGTGGGAGGTAAAAGGCACTTCTTACATGGTGGCAGCAAGAGAAAAAAATGAGGAAGAAGCCAAAGTGGAAGCCCCTGATAAACCTATCAGATCTCATGAAACTTATTCACTATCACAAGAATACCTCGGGAAGAACTGGCCCCCGGGATTCAATGACCTCCCCCTGTGTCCCTCCATAACATGTGGGAATTCTGGGAAAAGCAATCCAAGTTGAGATTTGGGTGGGGACACAGCCACATCAAATCAAATGGTAAACAAGACTACTTGCCTATGCCCTTAAGGAATCTAGTTGTAAAATATGACATACTCTGTGATTGGGAATTTAGGGTATTTTAAGAGTCCATAGGAGAGGCATCTAATCCATCCCAGATCTGTAGGTTTAGCGATGATAACGATGCAGATGGTGGTTGTGGTTGTGGTGGTGGTGGGACAGAGTCTGTTATTTCAAGACACGGTCTTGTTCTGTCACCCAGGCTGGAGTACAGTGGGGTGATCTCAGCTTGCTGCAACCTCTGCCTCTGAGTTCAAACGATTCTCATGTCTCAGCCTCAGTATATGATGGTTATCTTGATTTTCGTGATGATGATGATGATGATGATGATGTTGTTGACAGCACTCACATTTTATGCCAGACTCTGACATTCAGTGTCTTGACCAAGGCCACACATCTGATAAGTGTCAGGGTCCAATTCAAACTGAGGTTCTTCCTAATTCCACAGCCATTCCCAGCAGCTCTTTCCAAGCTCATGGAATACATGGATTTATTCTGAAGTTGACTAGGAATAAAATTTGGGGGCATCCAACTCCTTGCAGTGCAATTACATTCACTATATCCTTTCTTATCATCCAGACCCACTGTTTTCAAAATTTTATAACTCCAGCTAGGAAGAAGCTGGTAGATTAATGGTAACACATGTCTACCAAATGCCATGTGCTGAGGGTACATCATCATAAACCATTTCTGCAGTGGATATGGGCTGGTGACCATGGTTTCATGAGCCCAAGAGGACTGTGACAAAGAAAACTGAGATAGAGTTAATGAGACTCAAACCCATCTGTAGCCAGAATTGGATATGAATATCTTCAGGAGTCAGAACATCTCTTGCCTTAAGTTCTGTGGCTGAGGATGTCAGTAGGTAAGAGTCTGCTGGCAGGTGTAGCCTGCAGGTGTGTCACTGTGCAGTCTTTATATCAACAATATGACAACATCTTCAAAAGTAATAGATAACATAGACATTAATTAAATCAGTCAGACTTGGAAAATTGAGATAAGAGCCAGGAGTTCTCTTTGAGATTCAAACTGAGAGAAAACCAACATCTCCATTATCCTTGAATGCCCCCAAACAATTTGGCAAAGCAACAGGTTGTCAATCCTCCAATAAAAAAATAAATAAAACATACAAAGCCAGTCCTGATATGCTCAGTGTCTGAAAAGAATGGGATTCATACCAGGCAGAAACTGATGAGAGGCAGCTTGAGCACCTGCACAATGCAGCTAGAATGTCTTGGCTTTCATGCAACATCCTTAATGCTCTAAATTCTATATTGTGGCATCCACAGATCTCTGATAAGCTTCTAGTTTGATTTCTCAGTTCCCTCCTTCATCAATCACACTAGTAGCTTTTTAGCTTTCACTGCACTCTGTCTATATCAGAGGGCTTATCAGCTTGTTGACTTGCTGCTTTGCCCACTAGCCTAGAAGATCCTTGAAGATAGAAACTCTACTTTATTTACTTTTTCAACTTGGCCATTGGAGGATCAATAGAGAACTTTTATATTCTGACCCAGTGAGTAGGTTCTCAAAAAAATTGTTATTATGGAAGGAAGGAAGGAGGAGGAAGGAGGAAGGAAGGAAGGAAGAAAATGAAAGAGGGAAGGAAGGAAGGAAGGAAAGGAGGGAGGGAAGGAAGGGAGGGAGGGAGAGGTGAAGGAGGGAGGGAGGGAAGAAAGGAAGGGAAGGAGAGAAGGGAGGAGGAAGGGAGTGAGGTAAGGCAGGGAGGGAAGAAAGGGAGGGAGGGAGAGGAGATAGGGAAAGAAGAAAGGGAGGAAGGGAGGGAAAATGGGAGGGAATGAAGGTGGGAGGGAAAGAAGGGAGGAAGGAAGGGAGGGAGGGAGGGACAGAGGGAAGGAAGGGAGGGAGGGACAGAGGGAAGGGAGGGAGGGAGGAAGGGAAAGAGGGAGGGAGGGAAGGAGGGAAGGAAGGAAGGAAGCAAGGAAGAAAGGGAGGGAGGGACAGAGGGAAGGAAGGAAGAAAACAGATGTTGGCTACTCCCCCATGTAATGGAACACCCCAGAATATGAAGTATGGTTTTTAGGATGAGTTACATTCACTATGCTCACCAAGTTGAGAGATATAAAGTTAATTCTTGCTCATTCAGCCTAAAGTTACAGAGAACATTAACTATCTACTCTTCCTTCTAAATCACTCTCCCCAGGGCACCTGTGCCTTGTATTCCCACTTCATATATAGACATGAGGATCTCTTTTTTATTCCCCGTCTCAATCTAGACACTAAGAAGCCTCTGTTTTCTTGCCTTAAAATTTTTTGCAACACAACTAATCATTCCTGTGGATTTACAATTTGTCTCATGTCTTAAACCCCATTTCCAGGGCCTTCACTCCACCTCACTCAGACCATCCCAACTATACTCTCCTTTCTCATGGACATTTCTCTTCTGTTTCTCCTGGGGAGTGGATTTAGCAAGGACCTTTCACTTAATGAGTCCGTGGTCATGTGATTTTTTGGATATCTCCCAAGAACTCTATTGTCAGTGATACGGTTTGGGTCTGTGTCCAGACCCAAATCTCATGTTCAGTTGTAGTCCTGTGTTGGAGGTGGGGCCTGGTGGAAGGTGATTGGATCATGGGGCAGAGTTCTCATGAATGGTTTAGCACTATCCTCTCTGTGCTGTTCTCGTGATGGTGAGTGAGTTCTCATGAGATCTAGTGATTTAGAAGTGTGTAGTGGCCGGGCATGGTGTCTCATGCCTGTAATCCCAGCATTTTGGGAGGCCATGGTGGGTGGATCACAAGGTCAAGAGATCAAGATCATCCTGGCCAAAATGGTGAAACCCTGTCTCTGAAAATACAAAAATTAGCTGAGCATGGTTTTGTAGGTCTGTAGTCCCAGCTACTGGGGAGGCTGAGGCTGAAGAATCACTTGAACCTGGGAGGCTCAGGTTGCAGTGAGCCATGATTGCATCACTGAACTCTAGCCTGGCGACAGTGAGACTCCATCTCAAAAAAAAAAAAAAAAAGGTGTGTAGCACGTCTCCCTGACTTCCTCTTGCTCCGGCCATGTAAGACATGCCTGCTCCCTCTTTTCCTTCAGCCATGACTGTAAGCTTCTTGAGGCCTCCCCAGAAGCTGAACAGATGACCGACATCATTCTTCCTGTACAGCCTGCAGGACTGTGAGCCAATTAAGCTTATTTTCTTATAAATTATCCAGTCTCTGGCATTTGTTTATAGCAACACAGGAACAGACTAATAGAGTCAGGAATGTATAATGCCTACATGTCTATATATAAAGTCTGTGTGGGATTCTGCCAATACCAGTTTTCTGGGTTTTATTGTGTACTATAGTTATGTAAGATGCCACCTTTGGGAGAGGCTGAATGATAGGTACATGAGACCTGTCTGTACTATTTTAGAAACTTCTTGTGATTCTATAAATAATTCAAAATGAAATGTCTTTCAAAATCTTCCGAGGCAACCAAATACGTAAAGTAGAAAAAAAGTCCTGAATATACCTGTTTCTTTTTCAAAAAGGAGAATCAGATCTTTTCTTTATTTATTAAAGTGGAATTTTATCTGCAAGGTTATATAAACACTGATATGACTACTTATGCAACTCCAGGCTTTTGTACCCCTTTCCCCATCATAGTATATCTTGCTTTATGGGTGGTTATTTGTCATCACCTGTGTCTGCTTCTACAACTCAATAGGGAAGGTGGGTAGAGAGAGAGAGTGTGTTTTAAATCTTTTTTTTTTTTTTTTGAAACTGAGTTTCACTCTGTTGCCCAGATTGGAGTACAGTGGCATGATTTTGACTCATTGCAACCTCCACCTCCCGGGTTCAAGTGTTTTTTGTGGCTCAGCCTCCCAAGTGGCTGGGATACAGGTGCCTGCCACCACATCTGGCTATGTTTTGTATTTTTAGTAGAGATGGGGTTTTACCATGTTGGCCAGGCTGGTCTCGAACTCTTGACCTCCAGTGATCCACCCACCTCAGCCTCCCAAAGTGCTGAGTTACAGGCTTGAGCCACCATACCCCGCCTGTTTTAAATCTTGAGAGTGCAGGAAACCAGAGGCGGAGTTTCTTTTGGTTGTCTGACCTCAGGACGAAGCATCTGGCGTACAGTTAAACATTCTGTGCTTGGAAGATTAACTTCATGCTAGTAGTTCTCTTATTCTTCATTATTCCAAACAGAGTATCTGTCTTTCTTCTAGGCTTGAGTTGCATTTTTAGAAGATCTTCTTTCTAATACCTTAGGTTTAAGTTAACAGTGAGCTCTGCTTTAGGAGTAATAATAAAAGTAGAGTGAAAAAAAAAGAGCAGTGGGGACAAAACCCTCATCTTGGGGAAAAACTTCACCCCAATATAAGATAACTAAACCTTTGTCTTCGCAAAGAGAGAAACCAATAGATAATGATAATCCCGTCTCCTTCCTCTTCTCCTTTTCCAGTCTCCCCCTTTCCCCAGCCTCTCTCCTTCCCCCCCTTTTCCTCCCTTTCTCATCTTCTCTTCCCTTCCCCTCTTCTCCCCCTCCTCTTTCCTTCCTCTTCCCTTCCCTTCTGTCTTCTTCCTGTCCCTCTGCTCCCCTCTCCTCCCTTCTCCTCCCCTTCCCTCTGCTCTCTTCTCCTCCCACCCCTCCCTCCTCTTCCCATCTTTTCCATTCCCTCCCCTTGCCTTCATTCTTCTTCCCTCCCCCCTCCTCTTCACTCCCCCCCATCCTTGTCCCTCCCCTCCCCTTCCCTTCCCTCCTCTTCCCTTCCCTCCTCTCTTCTTCCCTCCCTGTCCCCTCACTTTCCCTCCTCTTTGCTTCTCTTCCCTTCCTTCCCTCCCCTTCTCTTCTCTCCTCTTTTCTTCCCTCCACTCCTCTTCCCTCCCCTTCTCTTCCTTTCCCTTCCATTCCCTTCTCATCCTTCCCCTCCTTCCCCTCCTCTTCCCTCCTTTTCCTTCCTCTCTCCTCCCCTCCCCTCCTCTCTCCCCCTCTCCTCCTTCCCTTTCCTTCCTCTCCTCCTCTCACCCCTTCCCTCCCTTCTCTCCTTTCCTCTCCTTTTCCTTCCCCTCTTCTCTCTTCTCCTCTCGCATCCTCTCCTGTCATTCATTCAACAAATATTCATCGAGTGCAGTGCATACAATCATCAAACCATGTGGTATATGCTAAGAATAATGAAACCAATGAGACACTGTTCCTTCTTTCTAAGAATAAAGAGTTTTGTATGGGAGACAGAAACCATCTCTTACAAGGAAAAGAGGCAAAAAAAACTCAAAAGAAAAAAAAAAGCGCCTCTGGAGGATTTTGCTTTTAAAAGAATAGTGCCAACGTTCTGAGTGTTCTGGGTGTCAATTTACACTGAATTCAGTTTCCTAAACTCAAATTCGTCTTCATCTGCAGGGTTAGACAGTGAGAATTTTTGTTATTAAGATATAAGATTAGAAAACAATGATTCAATTTTGCTTGTCAGACATCAGATATAAAGTGGATGCATATCTTGTTTTTGCATTTTTATGTTCAGTGGATCATTCTTAAAATATGTTTTTAAATATCAAAGCAATTGCATGCACATCATTAAAAGCATAAATCAGCTTTATAAAGACAAGCAGAAGTCTTCTCTGCCGATGTCCCCTCATCTCCCCTCCTGGACACATTCCCAAAGGCAAAGGCTTTTATTTAATGGTTAGCTGTTTCTTCCAGAAAGTTAGCTCTCTATGCTATATTTCTAAATAGGCATACATTATTATTTCTTTATTATCCTTCCCTAGATATTATTTATTGATTTGAGAAGGTAAGAACTTAGTTTTCTTATTTGGGAAGAAATGCTTTCCCCACTCCAGGACTAAGATGAAGGCTCAGTGATTCAGAGCCTGGAGTGCTGCTCTGGAATCACTGCGGGCTGTTGGTTCCCACCTAGGGGCTTGTCCCAGCTAGAGAGAGGGAGCTTTGGTAACGGCATTGTTGGTTCAGGCACAGAAGCAGCCTTCCCACAGGTCCTGACTGTTGTGTTTCCCAGTCGGAATTGCTCAGGGAGGCTCAGGCCCCCCAGAATATAGGCTGGCATTGCAAATGAAGAAAAAACACCACAACCGACACAACATTTAAGATGGAAAACTAGCTGGAAGTCCAAGGATAGCTCTGGGGACCCTGCTGGAGGAGGAACTGAGTAGGTAGTGGGGTGAAACAGAGAGAAAAAAGGACATCTGCAGAGGCTCTTGCACATCAAGAAGGGAAGGATGAAAAACAGTCACTCTCAAGAATAAGATCTTAATATATGATAACAAGTGGTGGGGAAGGCAGGGATTGTTTAGTACCCACTGCAGGGACAAATTTGGCAAACATTCAGCTTGATTTTTGCATAAGATTCAACATTGAAGAAAAGAAAACCTATGCCTTATAGATAGAGTCAAGACTTAAAATTGTCAATAAAAATAATCACCAGGACAAAATAAAATTGAACATGTATCAAGTTGCTGAAATAGAGAGGACTTTGGGTGGATAAAAATCACAAAAGATTGATGTAGTTGATTGTATTTTTTAAAATGTTTTCAACTTTAGAAGTGTTAAAAAGGAGGCAAAATGGGACCCTACTCTAAGATGACAAACCAAGACATGATATTTTTAACATAAAGAGCCTATAAAATCATTACAAAAATCACTAAGATCCTGAAAGCTGAATTAGATAAGAAAACAAAAATCACAAGTGGGGATCAAAATGGCTTTAAAAACATATGGGAACATGTTCAACCTTACTAGTAATCAAGGAAATGCAAATTAAAATGGCAATACTATTTTCAACTGGCAAATGTGTAAAATTTCCAAAAAATCAGACTACCCAGACTGATGGGACTGTGGTGAAATTGATACTGTCATGCACTCACTGCAGGAGGTAGAGTGAATTCATACGGCCCTTTTAGAAAGCAATCTGGCAATGTATATCAACAGCCTTAAAAAGATCCATACTTCTCAATTCAACAATTCCACCTCCAAGACAGCAATCATCAATGCAGCCAAAGTGTTTTGTATTAAAAACTCTGTGTTGGTGTTATTTATAATGGTAAAAAGGAGAATGTAATTTAAATGTTTAACATGAGGAGGAATGGTTAAGTCAGTGATACAATCCACTTGCTGGTTGATTATAAGCTGTTAGTAGTGGGTCAGACCAACCTGAGACTATTTTCTGCTCTGTCTTCTCTTTGTCCTAGAGAATACTGCCTACATTTCTGTAAAATTGAACTAATAGGATCCTGCAATGTGGACGTGAGAATTTGGCTGGGTATTTATACACTGCCTGGGAGGGGGTTCTTTTCTTGTTTCTCAGTTTTGTTTTGTTTGGTTTGGTTCAGCCCTGGCATTTTTCTGCTGGAATAGACATTTCTGCTACTAACAGGATTCTTATGGCCAAAGGATTCCTCCAGGAAAGGATTAGCAGGAGAAAATGGCTTGAAGGACATAAGGCCGGGAGAGATGCAGCTGGATGCAACTGCTACACAGATTCACAGGGGGACTTTTAGAACCTCACATCTCTTACCACCCCATCCATTAGCTCCTCTCCTGAAACTTTCAATTCTATTGGGATCAAATCAACATTTTTGTAATAGACAGTGGGGGTGAAAGTGGGGGTCAGGGAGATGTTTGGGATGCCAAGATGAATAAACCATGCCATTCATTGAATAAAAAATTGTCTCTGGCTCACGCCTGTAATCCCAGTACTTTGGGAGGCCAAGGTGGGCAGATCACTGGAGGCCAGGAGTTCAGCACCAACCTGACCAACATGGTGAAACCCTGTCTCTACTAAAAATACAAAAACTACCTGGGTCGGGTGGTGCATGCCTGAAATCCCAGCTACTTGGGAGGCTGAGGCAGGAAAATCACTTGAACCTGGGAGGCGGAGATTGCAGTGAGCCAAGATTGTGCCATTGCACTCCAGTCTGGGTGACAAAAGCAAAACTCCGTCTCAAAAAAAAAAAATTATCTCTGAGAAATTGATGTTGTGCAAGACTTAGCAGCGCATAATGTTCTCTACGTAGAGTAGAAAATGAAGGAGCCTCTCTCTGTAGTGTTAATGGTCTTGTTCCCATCCTCAAAGTGAACATATTTTCCTTTTGTAGCGTAGTGGGCACAATTTCTTGTGATTTTTCTTTGCTAATGAGCTAAGATGTCTTCATATTAATCTTGGGGATCCTTTCATTAAAAAAAATCAACATGCATCAAGAATAAAAAGCCATTCTTGGAGAAAACTACCACTAGCTTTATGACACACTTAGCAAGTATTTGCTGAGTACATATTATGGGTCCAATTGGACACATGATACCAGTTACACCCACTTACTTATTACCAGTTGTATGTATAGCTTTATCATGTGTGGTGAACAGATGTAGCAGTTAATTCAGGGTGTCAGTCCTCAACAAGCAGTGATCAAATGGCGGAGATATCCAGGTAAAAAAATAATAACTATAACACGGAGTCAAGAGAGCTTGTCTGTGCTACATATGAGGTAATATGTGCAGAAGACAGAGGGGAGGGTCCGTTCAGGAAGAGGGGTCAAGGAAGTGTTTCAGGAGGTGGTAAACTTGACCTGATCTTTGAGAGAAGAATAAACTTGTCAATGTTTGAAAGCAAAACATGGTAGGGCTTTTTCAGCACACATGAATCATTTTAGACTATATAGCATGACTTTGAAGGCAGAGGGCCTGGGATTAAACCCCAGTTCAGTCAGTCACCAGCTGTGTACAATGAAATACAACTCAACCTCTCTGAGCCTTACTTTCTGCATATGTAAAATGGGCAAAGCAATACTTCCCCTATAGAGGACTATACAGGAATAAATCTTCCTCCCTATTTCCAGGGATGCCCAGCCTTCTGGTGATCACAAACAGAAAGCAATTCTACGATGGGGCTTTCTGTGCTCGTGTTGCCATCTGTCTTCCCCTCTGTGGTCTCTTAACAGTGAGCCTGGTGATTCAGTGGTGAGCTTGGAAAAGCCACCTCCCTTCCCTGTGCCTCAGTTTTCTCATCTAACAAATAAAACAGGTAAACAAAAATAGTGCCTTTGAGCGATAACGTTCCAAGAGTGGTTTAGGTAGAGTAGACAATATATGCTAAGGTCCTGGGGTGATATATTAGAAGTGGTATGGGTAAAGAGGAAGAATAAAGGAGGCAGTGGCTACAGTGAGGCTGTAGAGATAGGTGGGAATCTGTGACTCAGGGAGGTGATATAACTTGCCCAAGGCCATCTATCTTATAAATAGGGGACCTGGGATTTGGCCCACGGTCTGGAGCAAAATCCATGCTCTTGCAATCACCACAGATTGGGTGAAACTTGCCCTCTTGAAAGTCCCTCTCTAACAAGGCTGACATTTGCCAAAAGAGAGCCTTTGTTCAAGGGCGTTAGAATGAGACCCAGAGAGCATGACCAAATTATCATCACTCTACCTGCCACGGAACATTTAAAACCAGCCACATTGGAAGGAAGTGTTTGCTGGGCTCTGATAAGGGCTTACATGGAGCAATGCCCTGCCTTGCTCACCACACTCCAACAGAATCCAACTGTTTATTTGTTGAAAACTGCAGTTTGTCTTTATTTACCTTTCCCATGATGGTGAGAGTCAGCATGCTGCAACCTAGCTGAGACAAGGAGTAGGACTTTGAACCGTTAGGCTGATATGTTGCTCAAAGCTGTAGAATTTTATGGACCCAACTAGCGCAGGAGTTGGGGGTGAGGGGCAGTTAAGGACACCATTGCAACTCTCCTGGGTACCTCCACTGGAATTTTAGAAACAGACCTTTTGTGCTAGGCAAAGCAGACTTAGAAACAGAATGTACCCTCCTAATGACTCGCTGTTAGGAGAGTGAGCAAGGAAAAGAGAAAATGAGGCAGATAGAATGAGCTTCACAAGAATGTATTTACAATTAAATTGCATTTTAAAGGAAATGTGGAAATCCTTGCTCTGCAGAGAAGTGAAGTGGAGACAAGCCAGCAAATTGTAGTCGAAAGTGTGCCAGCGTTGGAGACAAGAAGACTTCAGTTGAAATGCTGGATGTACAATTATTGGTTGTATGACCTTGTCCAATTAACCTATGTGAAGATCAATGTCTGAAAATAAGGATAATTATACACTCACACAGGGAAATGATTGTGCAGGTTGTGACACAGCTGTCAATATGTTTTTTCTGTCTTATTAATCTAGATATATGTACAATAAACAGGAAATGGGGATGGGTAGAACACCTTGGCATCATCAAAGTAGAGTCTGATTAGAAGTATAGCAGTTAGCAACTGGGAATCATATGAGAAGTCTCCCTTAGAGAAGAAATAAGTCTTGAGCCATTGAAGGTAGCCTCTCCCAGAGAGGAAATTAGGTCTAGAGCCTGACTTGGGAAGTAGATCAAGTGGTACCATTTCCTTGGGTTCTGAGGGTGTAGGAGAGTGAGTGTACTGGCCACTGACCTCAGACGCTGAGAAGGGATTTGTGGAAGACTTTGGGGTTCACTGGGTAGCAGGGATATATTCCAAGTCTGACACCCGAATCAAATGCTGTAATATGGAGCTCACATTTGGGCAGCCTTGGCCAAGCTCAATGCAGAAGCAATGGAATCCAAGAACTACACTGGTGGTACAGGAACTGTAGCACCAGTGTAGAGAGAAGAGGCAAACGTCCTTTGTATGCTGTAGAACAGTTTCCCAGGTTGTAGAATCACCTGGAAAGTTTTGAAAACAAACAAATGTTGTGAGCTCTATCCCCAAGCCCATTAAATCAACATCATCATGTGTAGCCAGGCTTGAGATGTAGACCAATTTAAAAAAAAGCACTTAGGTTGTTTTCAGCTTGAAGTTATTATGAATAGTGCTGTTATGAATATCCATGTGTAAGTCGGTATGGATGGTGGTAAAAGGGTGGACAAAATGTTCTATGTCCCTACCATGGGATAGTCTTCAACAATAAAAAGAAACTACTGACACACAGGATGTCATAAATGAACCTCAAATGCAGTATGTAGAAAAGAAAAACAGAGAGATGACCAAATTGCATGATTCTAGGTATATGAAATATCTGGAAAAGGTAGAAACAGAAAATAGATCAGTGGTTGGTGAGCTGGAGGTGGGCATAGTGACTAACTCAAAATGAGGATGAGGGATCGTATGGGGTATGGGTAGAGGCACAGTGGCTTACACCTGTAATCCCCGCACTGTGGGAGGCCAAGCGAGTGCATCACCTGAGGTCAGGAGTTTGAGATCAGCCTGCCCAACATGGTGAAACCATGTCTCTGCTAAAAATACAAAAATTCTCAGCAAACTGACACAGGAACAGAAAACCAAACACCACATGTTCTCACTCATAAGTAGGTGTTGAACAATGAGAACACATGGACACAGGGAGGGGAACATCACACATTGGGGTCTGTTGGGGGTTAGGGGGTTGGGGAGAGATAGCAGGGGGTGGGGTGAGTAGGGAGGGATAACATTAGGAGAAATACCTAATGTAGGTGGCAGGGGGATGAAGGCAGCAAACCACCATGGCCTGTGTATACCTATGTAAGAGTCCTGCAAGATCTGCCCATGTACCCCAGAACTTAAAAAAAAAATTAGAAAAGAAATAAATTTTTGAATATTTTATGTCTATGCATTTAAAGAATAAATAATGTTAAAGTGCCATGTTATCCAAAGTGATCTATAGATTCAATAAACTCTATCAAAATTTCAAAAAAAACACACCAAAAATTAGCTAGGCATGGTGACATGCACCTGTAATCCCAGCTACTTGGGAGGCTGAGGCAGGAGAATCGCTTAAACCCAGAAGGCAGAAGTTGCAGTGAGCCAAGATTATGCCTATTGTAACTCCAGCCTGGGTGATAAAAGAGAAACTTTGTCTAGGAAGGAAGAAAGGGAGGGAGGGAGGGAGGGAGGGAGGGAAAGAGAGAGGGGGTGGGGAGAGAAAGAAAAAGGAAAGAAGGAAGGAAGGGAGGAAAGAAAAAAAGAAAAAGAAAATGTTCTAAAATTGATTTATCATAGTGGTTGTATCACTTGGTAAAGTCACCAAAAATTATGAAGCACACAATTGAAATGGTTACTTTTCATAATATGTAAAACAGAGCTCAATAAATTTGTTTATAAAAATAATAAAGTAGGAAGAAACAATGGTGGTCTCAGACCGTTTCAAAGCCATTGCTTTTCTTGTTTGAGTGTGGAAGTTGTACAAAGACCCTACACTGACCCTCCCTCTCCTCTGCCACAGGTAGATTGCATAAAACCCCAGTTCTTTTTTCTAGTTAAAAACATTTAAAAAACAAAATAGAGTTGGGGTCTTGCTGTGTTACACAGGCTGGTCTCAAACTCCTGGGCTTAAGCTGTCCTCCCACCTCAGCCTCTGAAAGTGCTGATATTACAAGCATGACCAATGCTCCCCACTCTAGAACCTCATGTCTTTCAGGTAAAATTGATGAAGAGACCTAAGAGAGGGTTGTTAGGTTTCTGGCTAATCTTGTAGGTGAAGAACTAAAAAGATTACTTCAAAAGATGAAATAAATATCACCGTATTTACACACTAAATTTATAGAACACCTGATACCAGTTACGTGAAGATTGAGTGAAATATATGCATACTGGCAGAATGCCTTGGCAGTTAGAAGATGTGCAACAGTTACTAATCCCCTTTTTCTCCATCTCGGGAAAAACCTGTTATCTTTCTCACTTCTTCTTTACAACCTACCCCCATCCCCTTGTTTACCATCAGAACTATACATGTATTGAATTGAATTTTTAAATTCTCTGCAGCCTTTAGACTTTGCTGATTGATTCACTGATATTTTTTCTCTCTCTCTGTTTTTATTTGTGATGCTAAACTTTCAGAAGGACTGGACTTATTGCTTTCTCTTTCATTTCCTGAACTTGCAAAGCCTGGAATCAGAGCAGTGGCAGTGATGTGCCCAAGCCTCCAGTTGATTAGTCAGAATTGGTACTTTTCACCCCATTGCACTGGCTTCACCTGCCATCAGCTGTGAACCTCCACATGGGACAAAGTGTACCGACATATTATTAATATTAAAGACCCAGTTTTCGACTGTGCATTCCCCTCACACCAATGTAAAAATAGAGATCCTACCCTCCTGGCAAGATGTCTCAACAACATGGCTGAATGGAGGCATTTCAAAATCTCAGATTTGTGACTTAATTCCTGAGTGGTTTGGCTGTGTTCTCACCCAGATTTCATCTTGAATTCCCACATGCTGTGGGAGGGACCTGGTGGGAGGTAACTGAATCATGGGGGAGGTCTTTCCTGTGCTGTTCTCCTGATAGTGAGTAAGTCTCATGAGATCTGATGGTTTTAGAAGGTTTTAGAAGGGGGAATTTCCCAACACAAGCTCTCTTTGCCTGCTGCCATCTATGTAAGAGATTACTTGCTCCTCCTTGCCTTCTGTCACAACTGTGAGGCCCTCCCAGCCATGTGGAACTGTGAGTCCACTAAACCTCTCTTTCTTTTGTAAATTGCCCAGTTTTGGGTATGTCTCTATCAGCAGCATGAGAATGGACTAGTACAACTCCCTAAAATCATTCTTTGTCTGTTAAATGGGAGTGCCTATTGCACAAGAAAGTTATGAAAATTCAACAAGTGTATTTTTACAAAGAGGCCACAAGACCAGGCACAGGGCTTGGGATCAGTGAATGTTCATTGTCTCTCTCAAACCTCAGAAACATAAGAATCTCTATGATCTTCATGGATTATCAAAGTCCATGGTTACCCATGCGGCTGGAATCTGAAAGCACTTTCCTATAAGGATAGTCTCCCAGAGCCATCAGAGAGTTGGTAGGTACTGAAAATACTGCTGTTGAAAATGAATCTGGGTACTTTGGAAGCAAAGTAATTGTTTTTAGAAAAGAATCATTCACTGTGTGACCTTGAAAAAAATCACTTAACCTCTTCAGTTTTCTCACGTAGTCAAAAGTAAGATATTTGTCTAGCCAAGTATCTTGTTGTCTTGCTTACCTCTTATTTGAAGCCTCATAAGATCAAAGCATAAAAATATGTGTTTCTGCCCATCATTTATTGCACCACTCCAGATAAAAGGGGAAGTTGGATGGGCCATCATCTTGAGTTGTCTTTATTCATCAGTGTTTTTAATTTGGTGTTTTGGCTCTCAGTCTTCTTATATGAATCCTTTTTGATGCTCTGGGTAAATTTCCAGTTGCTATACACAAGATAGTTCTGCTTTAACGTCAGCTTTTATGGTGTTATTCCTCATATATAGACTTAGGAAATGCACTTTATATTGCTAATACAACTCTTGAAAAAAAAAGTTTTCTTTCCTTTGATAATCAGTTGAAATGCCTTGAAGAGGTTACCCACTCCTATAGTTTCAGATGCAAAGGGTTGTAAATGGTTTAATTTTAAATTTTAATTAATTATTCCAGCCTCTAGCAGCTGTGCAGTGAAGTGGTTATTAATTCCCCATGGTAGAGATAATGTGAGCAGACAGAAGGGATCCAAATTACTGCTGGCTGACCCTGAAAGGAGGAGGGAGGAGAAAGCTACTGATTATGTCAAGTGGCCCAAATTCCATGATATGCCAACTCTGGGTGGAAACGGAGTGCTTGAAAAAGTGATTCATGTTGCCTTAAAGCTGGAAAAGCCACTTAGCAATGATAGCCATCCTTTGGAGGAAAACCAGTTAAATCAAACAGGTTTCGGGGAGGACCCACTAATTCCCTGCAGCAGAAAGATCTCAGCCAGTGCTGAGAATTCAGTCAACTGTCCTTTTGTCAAGCACAGATTCTCAAGATTCATTGGACGTGTGGCCCAGAGCGCTAATCATTGTGTCCACTGTGAGTTGGGGCCATGGTTCTTTGATCCAATAGATCTGTCACTCATTATCAAGTCTAAATTCCTCACTGATGAAAAGGCGTGTGGTCAAACATCCTTCTATTCAGAAGACATTTGAGTGCAGCTGTACCTTCTACCAGCTACGTGAGGTTGGGTAATAAAGAAAAATAATCCCCACCTCACAGGGCTACTGTGAAGATCAAGAGTGGTAACTGTGATGAGTTAGCTGTTCACTCTACATTGTTTCTCTTATTTAATAAGGTTATTTATATTAATATTTGGTGTTTTTCTTTTTACATCTTTTCTATGCCTATTTTAATGTAATTGAGATTCACTACGTAGACAACTTTGCCTGGGACATAGAAATAAATTTTCAGCATTATATAAACTTCAGACTTTGCTTTATTGTTTTAGCAGTTAAGTCTGAGGTCAGTATAGTTCTGATTTCTTTTTATGTAAACATTTTTCTCCTTACCAGTATTTTATAATTTTCTTTTAATTTTTTGTGATTATGACATGTTATCATACACATGAGTTTGATTTAGTAATATTTTTAAGAATATTTGAATGTTTGTTCCTGAGTACAATTGATGTGTAATTTTGATTTCGGAAAGTCTTTGTCTAGTTTCAATAGTGGCATTATGCTGGCCTCATAAAACATGGGAGGTGTACCCCTCTTCTCTATTTTCTGAAAGAGCTTACGTTTAGTATGATTTCTTCCATGAGTGTTTTATAGACTTCATCAGTGAAATCACCTTGGCTTTTCATCTTGTTTGTGAACAAATTTTTAATAGAAAATTTATTTACTAATATTCTTTCAGTGTCTCTAGAATCCATGACAATAACCTCTCTTTTATTCCTGATTCTGTTAATTTGTATTCTCCCTCTTTTTTCTTGATTAGTCCTAACTAGATCTTCATCAATTCTGTTGATATTTTTATTTTTTAATTAGTTAATTATTTTTTCCATAAGTTATTGGACTACAGGTGGTATTTGGTTATATGAGTAAGTTCTTTAGTGGTGATTTGTGAGATTTTGGTGCACTTGTCACCCAAGCAGTGTGTAGTTTTAGATTTATAATTATACTATAAATCTAAAACTATTTATTTATAAGAGAACTCTTACACCTGCATCAAGTTCCTCTGTTAACACCTTTCATTAGCATAATAGATAATACATTTGTCACAATGTACACTGTTCACTAATGTACCAATATTGATACATTATTATTAATTGAAGTTCACACATTAGTCAGATTCCCCAGTTTTTACCTAATATCTTATAAGAAGCATTATCCTTTGTACACGTTAGACTCAGTTTAGTAATATTTTGTAGAGAATTTTGTGTCTGTTTATTCGTCTGTAGCTTCCCTTTCTTGTGATATCTTTAATGTATTAGGGTAATGAAATGAGTTGGGAAGTGTTTCTTCTATTTTCTGGAATAGGTTGTGGAAAATTGGCATAATTTCTTCTTCAAATGTTTGGTAGAATTCACCAGGGAAACTATCTTGACTATACAAATTATCTATTTTCCTTTTTTTTTGTAGATTGTGTCTTTGAAGGAGTTAGTTCATTTCATCTGTCAAATGTGTGATCATGGAGTTGTTTGTAGTATACCTTTACTCTGCTTTTAATATTCATGGGATCAGTAGTGATGCTACTCTTTCATTTCTGATATTAGTAATTTGTATCTTCTCTCTCTCTCTTTTTCTGGTTAGCCTGGCCAGAGGTTTATATCAACTTTATTCAAATTTTCAAAAAGCCAACATATGGCTTTGTTGGTTTTATCTATTATTCCCTTGATTTCTATTTTATTAATTTATGTCCTATCATCATAAGACCAGTGCTCTAACCTCTGAGCCTGAGAGCCTCATTATGCCTTTAAATGATTCCTTTCTGTCTACTTGCTTTAGGCTTAAATAACTCTTCTTTCTCTAGTTTCTGAAGGTGGACAATTAATCTATTGATTTCAGATCTTTGTTCTTTTTGAATTTGTGCACTGAATTTATAGATTTCCCTCTGGACTACTTTCACTGACTCTCACAAATTTTGCTAAGTTGTATTTTCATTTAGTTCAAAATATTTTTTAAAGTTTTTGAGACCTCTTTGACTTGTGTATTATTTAGAAGTATGTTGTTTATCATTCATACATCTCAGGAATGTTCTAGATATCTTACTGTTATTTATTTCTTATTTAGTTATGTTATAATGAGAGAATATACCTAATAAGATTTCAACAATTTAGAATTTATGGAGACTTAGATATCTACGTGTAATGGAGTCGTACCCTTTCCTTGTACCATATCCACCCTTTAACTCAAAATGAATCAAGAATCTAAACATAAGAATTATAACTATAAAACTCTTAGAAGAAGCCATAGGAGAAAAGCCTCATGACAACAAAAGACAAATGACAAGTAGATGAGTTGAACTACATCAAAATAACAACCACTTCTGTGCAGAAAAGGACACCACAAGCAATCAAAAGACAATCCAAAGGAATGGGAGAATATATTAGGTTGATGCAAAAGTAATTGAAGTTCTTGCTTCTTTTTTTTTTTTTTTTTTCAGGAAGAGTTTTGCTCTTTTTGCCCAGATTGGAGTGCAATGACCAACATATGGCTTTGTTGATTTTATCTGTTATTCCCTTGATTTCTATTTCATTAATTTCTTTCATCATAAGATCAGTGCTCTAACCTCTGAACCTGAGATCCTTATTATGCTTTTACTGATTCCTTTCTCTCTACTTGCTTTAGGCTTAAATAACTCTCCTTCCTCTAGTTCCTGAAGGTGGGCCCTTAGTCTACTGATTTTAGATCCTTACTCTTTTCAAATTTGTGCATCGAATGTTATAGATTTCCCTCTATGGACTACTTTCATTGAATCTTGCAAATTTTGCTACATTGTATTTTCAGTTTCATTTAGTTCAAAGTATTTTTAAAAGTTTTTGAGACCTCTTTGACTCATATATTATTTACACAATTCAGCTCACCACCTCCTCTGCCTCCCAGGTTCAAGCGATTCTCCTGCCTCAGCCTCCTGAGTAGATGGGATTACAGGCACCACCATCGTGCCTAGCTAATTTTGTATTTTTAGTAGAGAAGGGGTTTCTCCATGTTGGTCAGGCTGGCCTCAAACTCCAGACCTCAGGTGATCCGCCTGCCTTGGCTTCCCAAAGTGCTGGGATTATAGATATAAGCCACCATGCCCAGCCTTGCCATCACTTTTTTATTTTTACTTTATTTTTTATTTTTAAAATTGTTTCTAATATGCCATGTCGGATACTGTGCTAGTCACATTATATACATTTCCTCATTCAATATAACTTAATTCTCATTTTAAAAAATCTCTGTGAGCCAGAGACAAAGATGGAGATGAGGGAGATGAAGAAACTGATGCTACACAGACCGGTAGCATGACTTACCCAAAGTTATACAGCTGGTAAGTCACCAGGACAACACTCTAGCCAGTCTCAAAATCCAAGAATATCACATACCAGATATAATATCTCAAAACAATTTTTGCCATTACTCTTAATGGCAGAAATGACAGTTACTTTTGCACTAACCTAGTATTTGCAAATCATATATCGGATAAGGGGTTACTATCTAGAATATATAAATAACTCCTACAACTAAAAAGTAAACAAAAGTAATCTGATTTAAAAATGGGCAAAATGTGGTACATACATGCAATAGAATATTATTTAACCTAAGTGAAATAAGCCAGTCATAAATGGACAAATATTGTCTAACTCCACTTCTATCAAATACTTAATCTAATTCATAGTGACAGGCTGCAGATTGGTGGTTGCCAGGGGCTGCAGTGAAGAAAGAATGGGGAATTGTTTTTTAATGACTTCCTGGTTTAATGTTTTTAATAAAAACAGAGTTTCAATTTTACAAGATGAAAAATATTCTGAAGATAGATGGTGATGATGGTTGCACAAAATTGTGAATGTGCTTAATGCCACTTACATGTGTACTGAAAAACTATGAAGATGATAAAGTTTATACCATGTGTAAAAATACCAAGAAAGGGAAAAGATGAAAGAGACAAATGCCACAGTTTCCTGAGTGAATTTCATGTCCTTTGGAATATGATATTTATTTATTATAAATAAATTCACACTTTAAATGTAAACAGATTTTAATGTACAGCATATATCCGGCCTTGGTGAATGTTTCATATACCCTTGAAAACAGTATGTATCCTGCAGTTTGGGGTGTGTTGTTATGCAAATAACCAGGTCACCATGGTTTATATTGTTGTTTATTTATTTTTGGGACAGAGTCTCGCTCTGTTGCCTAGTCTGGAGTGCAGTGGCAAGACCGCGACTCACTGCAACTTCACCTCCCGGGTTCAAGGCATTCTGCTACCTTAGCCTTCCCAGTAGCTGGAATTACAGACAGTCTCCACCACACCCAGCTCCTGTTCCCTGCATCACACTGGAGAAATTTTCCCCAAGTACAGAGCTATGTAATCACAGGACTTACCTAGGTGTTTCCCTTCTTTCATGAATCACAGGCTCATGCTGCCTGTTTT
Source organism: Cheracebus regulus (assembly GCA_963574635.1). Classification (NCBI taxonomy): domain Eukaryota; kingdom Metazoa; phylum Chordata; class Mammalia; order Primates; family Pitheciidae; genus Cheracebus; species Cheracebus regulus. Next base: position 78,613 of record CAUYQU010095831.1, read on the forward strand.
CCACTGTCTGAAAACCCTGTTGGCTTCCATATTTTGTCTACTTTTATAGCTATTCACAGTGGGAAAACTAGCCCAGTAGCAATTACTCTTCCATGGACAAAAGCAGAAGCATTAACATCTTCTTTTAGTATCTGGAATTCAGACAGTATCTTTAGGATATATTTAGATGTGAGGCTTGTATTTCTTATCATTGCATTTAAAATAGTACCTGACACACAGGAGGGCAATAAAAATGTGTTGAATAAATTTATTTTACCTGCTAATTACCTAGTCAACTCTTTCTTTAGCTCTGAAAATTTTTTCTTTATTATGCATTTGATAATTCCTTTATTTATTTATTTAAAAACAGAGACTTGGTCTGTCACCCAGGCTGGAGTGAAGTGGTGTAATCTCAGCTCAACGCAGCCTCCACCTCCCAGGTTCAAGCTATTCTTGTGCCTCAGCCTCCCAAGTAGCTGGGATTACAGGTATGTGCCACCACACCAGGCTAATTTTTTGTGTTTTCAGAAGAGGCAAGGTTTCACCATGTTGCCCAGGCTGGACTTGAACTCATGGGCTTAAGGGTTCTGCCTGCCTCAGCCTCCCAAAGTGCTGAGATTACAGGCATGAGCCACCATGCCCAGCCTCTTTTATTCTTTTTGGAACATTTACTAAACAGACATTGGATTTTCTGGATATATCTGTTATGTGTCTTAACTTTCCCACCACCCCATGTTTGATCTTTTTTTCACCAGTTAGGAAAGAATTCCTCAGCTGGGTATCCCAGTCCAGTTTTTAGTATTCATTGATAATTTTTTTTTTTTGCATACCACCAATCTATTCAATTTTAGTTTTAGTTTGGCAATTATGGCTTTAAAATTTTGTGTTTGAGAGTTTGGTTGATTTCATTTCCTTAGCAGCCTGCTCTTTATTATTGATGTTATAGCTCAGTAAGTTTCCTTGGTTTATTGTTAACTGTTTCCTTACACAATGATTTGTTTATTGTACTTTGAAATTGTTTTTCATGCAGTTAAATTCATTCAAATGTATGGAATTTATTGGTCACTATTCATAATAATTGATAAAATTTAAATGGAATGATGTTGGCAGCTGGGGAAGAGTTCTTCCGCCCAAGGCAAATTTCTTGTTCTCTTGGCAATGAATGCAGATTTAGATTATAAAAGCCTTCATTTAGTTGTTGTTGTTGTTGTTGTTGTTAACAAAACAAAGGAGGTGAGGTGGAATTCTTTGATGTATGTAAGTGGAAGATTATCAGATTTGAATGTGATCTCCATGTCTTGCCTGGAAGCTGGAAGGTATCCAAGGCATAGCCCCACTTCTCTAATCATAGATCCCACTTTGGGGACCTTCTCTGTTAGAGTTTCTGGGTTGGAGATTTGTATATAAGACATTATCCTAAGTGCAAATGTCAGATAAAGCCAAGGCCTGGCTTAACTGCTTTATCTTTTAATTACTCATCCTGCTGACAACCCACAAGGTACTTACTCTTTCACCCATCTGTTTTCATTGCCAATCTCTCTGAACTGCTTTTCTCTTCCATCAGAGGGTACTGGTGGTATACCCTCCACCTCCTGGGTTCAAGTGATTCTCCTGCCTCAGCCTCCAGAGTAGCTGGGACTATAGGCGAGTTCCACCATGCCCAGCTAATTTTTGTATTTTTAGTAGAGATGAGGTTTCACCATGTTGGTCAAGATGTTCTTGATCTCCTGACCTTGTGATCTGCCTGCCTTGGCCTTCCGAAGTGCTGGGATTACAGGTGTGAGCCACTGCACTGGGCCAAGTATGTATATTTATCTTCTACTATTTTAGTCATGTGCTTTGTGAAAGGAAAATAAATCTTGGGACCCCAAAATCACTAAGCTAAGGGGCAAAGTTAAGCTGGGAACTGCTTTGGGTAAACTTGTCTCCCATTCTGTCAAAGCTCACTGGGATAAATGAATATCTGATTGCTTCCTTTGAAAAGGCTAATCAGAAACTCAAAACAATGCAACTGTTTGTCTCTAATCTACCTATGACCTGCAAGCCCCCTCCCTGCTTGAGTTGTCTTGCCTTTTGGATGGAATCCAATATTTAGATTACGTATATTGACTGACATGTCATTCTCCCTAAAATGTATAAAACCAAGTTGTGCCCCCAGTATGTTAGGCACATGTCAGCAGTACATCTGGAGGCTGTGTCACAACCAGCATCCTTGACTCTGGCAAAATAAACCTTCTAAATGGACTGAGACCTGTCTCAGATATTTGGGGGTTCACAGCTTTAAACCAGAAGCCTCCACTTACAATTTAATATCCTACTTTTTAGTAACCATTGCAGCCAAAGATTTTCTTTGTCATTAAATTTATTCACACCAGTGTAAAATTACAGTCAAGAGCCCAGATAAAATAGGCATACAGCTCTGAGTGAACCACTTGTCTGGGCAAAATAACAGCCAGTTTGTTTATTCCACAGTGATTAGAAAAAATATTAAACCTGTATCAGGGAAAAAAGTGACAAGAAGAAACACATCTGCAAAATTTATCTGAGAGCTTTGATGTGTGTTTATCACTAAAGGATAATTATTGATAAAAGAAATCTTCATTTGCAGATCAAAAGTATCCTAGGACAGCAGACATTGATAGATAGGATAGATTTTCAAGAAAAGGAAATGAAGTTAGCATAAGCCCAGATAAACTTCCTGACTTGATACGTAAAGCCATAAAAATGATACTTTTTGTGGCCTTACACACAGACTCCCAGTAAATGAGGTGAAGCTATGGGGAATTTTTTGTTTTTGTCCTTGTTTTTAATTCTTATTTCTTATTAAGAACTAACCTGGATGAATTATGGCCACCATGCAAATGGAGTCTGAATATGTAATTGTGTACTTTTGATATTTCTTTTTTACTCATTAACTCTTTGATTCGCTCATTAGACAAACATTAATTAAGTATCCACAACAGATACCAAACATTACTCCTACCATTAAGGAACTCCCAGCAGAAGAAGGAAAACATAAGCACATCATTTGTAACACTGTAACGTAGTTCTAAAATAAGTTTAGTAACGTGATCTACAATATCACATAAGAAACCAATCAAATTTGGAACGAAGGGAAGGCATACAGATTCATTCACAGAGAAGAGTATGGATGGAAGAGGAGATTTGGAAGAAGATAATGTATTCAGTTATGGACTCCTGAGTGTGAGGCACCAGTGCAACTATTTCACAGCAGCAAGATATGTTCATATGTAGCTTATGTGTGAATCTGAGCTGAAGCTTATATCTGAGTGGCTAAGATGATCATGATAATATTCTCCCAGAGGGAGAACAACTAAGTTGAAAAACTAGAAGGACTAGAAGGAGTTAATCAGGTAAAGAGCAGTGGCAAGGAATTTTTAGATGGAGAGAATAGATGTTGAAACATTCAGATGGATTTGTGAGCATAATAGGATTCAAAAGAATGGTCAGTTGGTCTACATGGCCAAAATAAAGAGTGTGAGGGGAAGAGATCAAGAAATATTGCTGGAAGGAAAAGTGGGACTCAGACCCTGCAGGATTTTTTATTTGTGCTGAGTTTTATGCAGAGGAATAGCATCATCAGGTTTTGGATAGAGTGTAGACTGGATTGCAGAAAGCAGAACTGGAATTGCAGGGACCACCTAGGAGAGTGTTGTAGAAATTCAGCTGAGCAGTGATAGTCACTTTCACTAAGATGTTCTCTGCAAAAATGAAGATAAATGGAGGCCTAGAACTACTTAATGGGTATAATAAATAGAATCTGGCAAGTGTTTTCACCCGAGAGTAAGGGAGAAGGATGAATTCTGTTGAAGCCCCTTCACTAATGGGTGAATACAGGTCCATTCACAAAGAAGAGTGTGGATGGAAGAGGAGCTTTGGGAGACAATAATGTGTTCAGTTTTGGACTTCTGAGTGTGAGGCACCAGTGATACTATTCCATGGCAGAAGGATGTGTTCTTATGTAACTTAAGATTGATTTCTGGGAGCATTGAGGTTCGGAATGAATCTGCAAGCCCCAAACTCTCACATCTTTTTCTTTGATCACTGTGAGCAACTCTAAATTTCTTTTCAGACACATGATCCCCAAATTCTCTCTTTTGCCTAAACTAGTTTGAATTGTGTTTATACTTTTTTATATTTGGATAATCCTGACTAATACATCATTAGTGTGGAGATGAAAGAAAAAGTGTAGTTGTTTTAGAAAAGAGATTTATTGATTGATTCATTCAACAAACATTTACTGTTCTATGCCCTGGAGATTCAGCATTGAACATAGGTGGTATGGTATGTGCATAGTTGAGGGTGAGTAAATCTCTTTGATGATAAATTTCATCCAAAATAAAAATTTAGAGCCCATTTGTAGTATTATTTAGTCTTTATTTCTATGGTATTGTACATGTAGCAGTAATGTTGAATTTTTGTATAACACTAAGAAAGGGCAAACATTTTCTTTTATGAAAGATAGCCAAAATAGAACTTCTCCCTTAGGTACTGTGTCGGTTTTGGGAATGAAGATGGAAACAAAATCACACTTTTCTGAACTGGGTCTTCTTGTGATTTTTCCCCACGGTGGGCATTCACCTATGCTTTTAGCCAAGGTGAGCACACATAGAAGAAGATGGCACACAGTTGTTAAGACCCAGGAGGATAGAAGCTGATTTCAAAACAGACCTTCTGCACTAGGGAGCATGGTATCTTGTTTTGCTGCCAATTAATTAGTGATGAGTTTGTCATGTTGCCTGTTATCCAGGATGATTAATCCGAGCCTGAATCCAACTAAACCATTAAGGAAAGTTCACAGCAAGATAAGCTGTGAGTGACAACGTTACCCTTTAGAAGAAGGGGAGATGACAGAATGAAACACAACCCCCTGCCTCCCCCTCGCTGTCTTCCAGCCTGTCGTGGTAAAATCCCTGGGCTCCTACTGTGATAAAGAGCTTGGGAAGGCATGAGTTAGAGTCACACAATCAGAGACTCTTAGAACTTACAGGGGCCTTGGAGCTTTGCTTCTCCAACCTGCTCATCACACAGATGAAGGGATGGAGGATCAGAGAGGTCATTTTACTTACTTATAAATACACAGCAAGTTGTTGACTAGGCTGGGACTAGAGCTCCATCATTTAGCACTTATTGTGGTTTCTTTCCTACTGTATCACAGAGTTCTGAGCTCACAGCAGCTGTCCTCTTCTGCAGAAGAGAGTTGCAGTGCTAAACCCACTATTTAAGGACCTGAGATCCAATTTCTAGACTAGCTTCTGGCACCAACTTGCTATATGAACTGCAGCTGATGGGCTGCTCTATGGGGTACTTAGCTTATTTTTCTATGACTTTTCATTTTTCATTAAGCGGTATCTATTTCCTTATGTGGTGGTCTCAGAGAAGCATTTCAAGACAGTGAAGGCTGACACCGCAAGACCCTTCAAAATTTAGACTCCAAAATTTGCATAATATCACTTCTACCATTTTCTAGTGGCCAAAGCAAGTTACTAAGCCAACCCAAACCCCAGGCAAAGGGAAACAAACCCAAGCTCTTGCTAAGACAAGTAACAAATCGCTCAGGATCCAATGAGATATAACTCATTTTTGCAGTAATCTTTGCAGACCGCAACTTCCATATTTGGCAGTCTTGAAATGTACAATCTCCACAGTAACAGCAAAATAACCTAGTAACTCCATTACCCACACACTTTACGTATTGCCTCTTTTTCACGTTTCTCATGAAGTGCTCTCAATTTTGTTTTTGTTTTTGTGTAAGGGGGGAGGCTTATGAGAGAAATGAACATGTATGTGTCGATCATGTGATCCACATATGCATGCATGTGTGTTCTAGTTCATGTTTTAATTTGATATTTGAATGACTTATTTCCCAGAAAAGATGTCTCATGACACCAGAGACTATGTAACACTAAAGGAAAAAGCCCAAATTCAAAATAGATGCAAAGCTAATTTAAAAATAGAAGAGTAGAGCAATAAGATGCAGCCAGAAATAAGGCTTAAAAATGCATACTCTTATATCATTAACACTTGTGATGGGCAAACTGCAACCTTGACTCTGAACTGAGTAGGAGAGGTTATGAAGATCACAACACATAACTACCGCTAAGAGATAGGGAGAAAGTAGTGACTTTTAATATCTTGGTCACAGAGCCTCCTTTCAAGATTGCATTCCTTTTCTTTGGATCTCATAACCTACTTATATCTGAGCCTATATATTTTTCCTCTTTTTTTGTACCATGAGTAGGATTCCTCATGATCGATGTCTTCTGCTTTAAGATGTAATCTTAAGGAAAAGCAGAGACCAAATGTGGAGCCATCATGGCCTCTTGGGTCTGTCCATGGTGTTGACTAGGAGAAGCCAAAGATGGACCAAGACCTTTGTTTCTAAGAGCGTCTTTGCTGTGACTGACAAGAGTCAATTACAATTCAAACTACATGTGTGCGTGTCTGGACTGCTGCTTTTAAACTAGGCCACTCCTAACATAGTCTTTTTAAAATTATGCAGTTGGTATCCTGTAACAGAGGAGTTGGATATTCCTGTCCAGATTATAGAAAGGCTTGGGTTTCCCTCTGTGTTCCTACCTCACTTCTTGAAATAACCTTGACTTTGTGCTTTTCTGATTCTTTTACTTAGACAATGGACCTAGCTGTATGCTCATTCCAAATCTGGTGGCAGATTTTCTAAGTGTTTATGTTTTTCATCTTTTCAATTATTTCTCAAATATCCCATGTGTACTATTTTCTCTCTCTCTTCTTAGTAGCCTCCATCATGTAATTAAGCCCAAGTCCCTGAGATCCAGTCCTTGTCCCAGAGCTGGTCGTCTTTTTCCTATGAAATAGAATCAGCCTCTCAGATGAGAGGAAATAATACAAAAAAAGAATTCTTATCTTCAAAACAAGAGCAGGGAATGGATAAAGGACTCTGAGGCCGTCTTGTATACTGTACCCTGAGGGGTTGTCTAGAAAGTGATCTTTCAAAACACTTTTTGGAAAAAAAAATTGTCAAGGACCAACAGTTCTAAGGCATCCAGTTGAATGAGGACACAGCTTTCCTGATCCCAGTCGTCATCTTTTGGAAATAAAGTAAATATATTTACTTGCATATATTTGCTTGCTTTAGCAGAAAAACCAGTATTAATCTCTATTCCAAAGAGAAGAAGTGCTGCTCTCTATCAAATGAGGATCTTTTTTTAAGAATAAGATGAAGCCAACAATACTCAGGGTTTCCCCCTGCAAACTGCTATTTCTCTTGGCTACTGTATTTACTGGAGCAATCAAAGAGACAAACAGATTCTAAATAGCCTTCATGTATTACCCAGGATTAAAATGAGTACCCAGCTGTGGTAGACAAATTCAGAACAACTTATTTCAGATAATGGTCTTGTGATTGTTTTGAAACAATTTATTTGTTTACCTAATCCACAACACACACACACACACTCACTTTTTCCCTTGAAAAAATGAGAAGACCATGTTGGCTTTTTAACTGTTTTAAGCTCCATGTTCTTTACTTGCTATGGCTAATCAACCACTAAGCCATGTTTATTGTGCCATCTGCAAAGCTCTTAAAGAATGTAGTGGCAGAATTGTGCAGCGGTTGAGAGCCCAGACTCAGAATGTAGAATTCCTGGGTCTGAACCTACCACTTGCAAGCTGGGCCACCTTAGGCAAGTTGCTCAGCCAAACTTGTAAAATGAAGGAAGTAGTAGAACCTATTTCATAAAGTTGTTTATTTAATATAAATAATACTCTAGTGCAGTGCCTGACACAAAACAAGCACCTGATAAGTGTTACTATTGGCAATGTTATAGTTATTAAATCTCCTCACTTATTTCCTTTTGCAGTCCAGTTGAAGCCAGCATTATACTCCATCTGGACACCTCCAGTAGTTTCATGTTTTTCCATGGGTCTGCCTTAATTTTCATTTTCATCCTGTCCATTCTGTCATTGCACAGCCAGAATGAACACTTAAAGCTAAACAAAACAAGAACTCTAGTGGTTGTATGTGTGACTAAGGATGTAGAAATAACAATTCTGAGAGAATAAGCCACAGGAACTGAGAAGATTCATGAAGGATGTTGGGTTTTATCTTGCTGTGTGTTGGGGTTTTGTTCTTGGTTGTGCGAAGGGTTGGGGTACCCAGCTGATGCTGGTTTATCCTAAACTCCAACCCTTGAATTGTTGACCCCATCATGTAAGTAAGCAAGCTATACAAGCAAACCACACACAATTCTTGCAGAGTTTCTTGTCATTTCTAATACAGATGGCATTTTCACATATCCTGGAAACATGCAGTATTCTGTTTGGTCATTGGATTATGCTAAGGGGTTTCATTGGCCAATTTATCACCTAGGATTTGCTGTGTAACAATCTACCCCAAAACTCAATGGCTTAAGATAACCTCTATTATTATATATCACATGACCATGGGTTCCCTGAGGATTGGCTGACTAGGTTGGGTTCAGCACATCTCTGCTAGGTTTGTTAATATGTCTACAAATCAGCTGGGACTCCATATTGAATTTGAATAGGCCACAGTAGCTGAAAAAGCCCTGCTTTGTGTATCATTCCTATTCTTCCTGAACCAGCATGTAGTCTGGGCTTTTCCTTCTCAATAGCAATGCAGAAAGTACAAGACTCTTTTTTTTTATTATTGTACTTCAGGTTCCAGGATACATGTGCAGATCATGTAGGATTGTTGCATAGGTACACACATGACAATGTGGTTTGCTACCTCCATCCCCCCGTCACCTACATCTGGCATTTCTCCCCATGTTATCCCTTCCCAACCTCCACACCCCCTCTCCTGTCCCTCTTTGACCCCCCAAGCAGACCCCAGTGTGTGATGCTCCCCTCCGTGTGTCCATGTGTTCTCATTGCTCAACACCTGCCTATGAGTGAGAACATGTGGTGTTTGATTTTCTGTTCTTGGGTCAGTTTGCTGAAAATGATGGTTTCCAGATTCATCCATCTCCCTACAAAGGACATGAACTCATCATTTTTTGTGGCCACATAGTATTCCATGGTGTATATGTGCCACATTTTTCTTGTCCAGTCTATCGTCAATGGGCATTTGGTCATCCAGGACTTTGCTATTGTTAACAGTGCCACTATGAACATACGTGTGCATGTGTCTTTATAATAGAATGATTTATAATCCTTTGAATATATACCCAGTAATGGGATTGCTGGGTCAAATGGAATTTCTATTTCTAGGTCCTCGAGGAATCGCCACACTGTCTTCCACATTGGTTGAACTAATTTACACCCCCACCAACAGTGTAAAAGTGTTCCTATTTCTCCTCATTCTCTCTAGCATCTGTTGTCTCCAGATTTTTTAATGATCGCCATTCTAATTGGCATGAAGTGGTATCTCAATGTAGTTTTGATTTGCATTTCTCTAATGACCAATAATGATGAGCATTTTTTCATATGGTTGTTGGCCTCATATATGTCTTCTTTTGAAAAGTGTCTGTTCATATCCTTTGCCCACTTTTGAATGGGTTTGTTTGTTTTTTTCTTGTAAATCTGTTTTAGTTCTTTGTAGATTCTGGATATTAGCCCTTTGTCAGATGAGTAGATTGCAAAAATTTTTTCCCATTCTGTTGGTTTCTAGTCCACTCTAATGATTGTTTCTTTTGCTGTATAGAAGTTCTGGAGTTTAATTAGGTCCCATTTGTCTATTTTGGCTTTTGTTGCCAATGCTTTTGGTGTTTTAGTCATGAAGTCCTTGCCTATGCCTATGTCCTGAATAGTTCTGCCTAGGTTTTCTTCTAGGGTTTTTATAGTGTTAGGTCTTATGTTTAAGTCTTTAATCCATCTGGAGTTAATTTTAGTGTAAGATGTCAGGAAGGGGTCCAATTTCTGCTTTCTGCACACTGCTAGCCAGTTTTCCCAACACCATTTATTAAACAGGGAATTTTTTCCCCATTGCTCATTTTTGTGAGGTTTGTCAAAGATCAGATGGTTGTAGATGTGTGGCATTGCCCCCAAGCTTTTGTTCTGTTCCATTGATCTATAGCTCTGTTTTGGTACCAGTACCATGCTCTTTTGATTACTGTAGCTTTGTAGTATAGTTTGAAATCAGGTAGCGTGATGCCTCCAGCTTTGTTCTTTTTGCTTAGCATTGTCTTGGCTATATGGGCTCTCTTTTGGTTCCATATGAAGCTTAAGGTGATTCTTTCCAGTTCTGTGAAGAAGGTCATTGGTAGCTTGATGGGGATAGCGTTGAATCTGTAAATTACTTTGGGCAGTATGGCCATTTTCATGATATTGATTCTTCCTAACCATGAGCATGGAATGTTTCTCCATTTGTTTGTGTCTTCTCTTATTTCCTTGAGCAGTTTGTAGTTCTCCTTGAAGAGGTCCTTTACATTCTTTGTTAGTTGTATTCCTAGGTATTTTATTCTCTTTGTAGCAATTGTGAATGGGAGTTCACTCATGATTTGGCTCTTTCTTAGTCTGTTATTGGTATATAGAAATGCTTGTGATTTCTGCACATTGATTTTGTTGAAGTTGCTTATCAGTTTAAGGAAATTTTGGCTGTGATGATAGGATCTTCTAAAAATACAATCATGTCGTCTGCAAATAGAGACAATTTGACTTTTCTGAATTGAATAACCTTTTTTTTTTTTTTTCTTTCCTAATTTCTCTGGCTAGAACTTCCAATACTATATTGGAGTGGTGAGAGAGGGCATCCTTGTCTAGTGCCAGATTTCTAAGGGAATGCTTCCAGTTTTTGCCTATTCAATATGATACTGGCTGTAGGTTTGTCATAAATAGCTTTTATTATTTTGAGATATTTTCCTTCAGTACCTAGTTTATTGAGAGTTTTTAGCATAAAGGGCTGCTGAATTTTGTCAAAGGCCTTCTCTGCATCTGTTGAGATAATCATGTGGTCTTTGTCTTTGGTTCTGTTTATGAGGTGGATTACATTTATAGACTTGTGTATGTTGAACCAGCCTTGCATCCCCGGAATGAAGCCTACTTG
>CAUYQU010095841.1:0-60138 GCA_963574635.1 Cheracebus regulus
AACAGCCGCACTGGTGACCCGTGGGGCTGCTCCGCCTGGGAATCTCCTGGTCTGGGGGTAATAAAAATCCGTCTGGAAATGCGGCATCCACTCACCCTCTGCACTTTCACTGGGAGCTGCAATCCTGAGCTGCTCCTAATCTGCCATCTTGGATCTCTCCTCTCTAGTTGTATCTTTATGTAATTGTATTGTACTGTTTATGGAATAGATTCACAGAACTGGAATTGCTATTTAAAAGATTTTTTTATTATTGTTAATCCCAATAAATATTATCATATTGCATTTAAATAAAGATGTAATGACTAATTCTTAATCTACCAATGCGAAAACTATTTTTGTCAATATCTCAATCACTAATATCTCATTATTTTATATGTAATTTTATATTAATTTATAACTAAAGATTCTAACAGGGTTTAAAATTTTTCACATATTTTTCATTATATTTAGACTTAAGCTCTAGTGAATTTCCTGTTCACATAATTTACCCAATTCTTGCTGTCATTTGTGTTTTTCTTACCAATTTGTGAGAGTAATTTTCATATTGTTATTAAAGCTTTATCATATGCATTACAAATATAATGCATATAATTTTCCAATTTCTGGGTTCTTCTGCTGTTATTATTTTAGTTGCTTATGATCTTGTTTGTCATCTTTTTTTCTCATTTGTATTTAGATTGTACCACTGAGTCTCACATGTATTGCTCTATAAGATTGAAAGAAGAAGATATATTCTGAGGCAATTTCTCTTTAGGGTCACAGGTAGAGTTTGGACTTCATATGGTGAGTTATTCTGGCAGACACTAGGATAAAATCAAAGCACAAAAATGGTCTTTGACAAAAGAAAGAAACAACTTCCTTATGGTTTCATCCATAGCATTCCATGAGAACCGTGTTTTTTATTCCTATAAGGAATCAATGGATAGTTGATACTTTTTAATAACTCTGCAATCAGTTCTACCCACTGATACATTTGATACATATTTTTTAGAGCTACAATTTATCTGTACCACAAAAGTAGTTCTTTTTGGGAACAGAGGTTTAGCTTCAGCTATTCCTAGCATCACCATGGCAGCCAGAACACTTGGAAGAGTTCCAGTTTCAAAGATTTCAGGCTTTTGTAATCAAAAGCACATTTGGACTTGCCAAAAAAAAAAAACGAGTTCTAATATTTAGTTCAGAAAAATATGCACAGCTATTCTAAAATCAGTTTATTTAATTGTTTTAACATTTGGTTTTACAATAATGATAAAACTATCTAACTCCTCAAATTCTCAGTTACCTGGGAGTTTACCATTATGAAGCAGGTAGGCCCAAACTGGTGAGCCTACGCAGCCATGCTAAGTGTTTCTCTTATAGTGAAGATTACCTGTGGCTAGATCAAACCTCATTATCTATCCAGGCCAAAATAATATTGTCTGTTATTTGATGCAGTGTCCTGAGTCCTCACATAAGTGCTCCTTGAAGAGCTTAGATCAATTCAAAACTCATTTTTACTTTGCCCATCAGAGACACTAGGATTCCACGATTAGAGTCTGCATTTCCATAAAGAGTAAATAAACTGTCAATATTTTCCTGTGCTCAAGTGATATTTTTCTATGCCTATGTCTTCTTCTTGTGCCCAAGTGAGATCTCCCCACCATTTCAGTAATATTACAATTTATAATTCCAAAAATTTAGAATAGGCTTTCGTTTTTTGTTATGAAGCAGCTGTATGTGAGACCTATTAAGTTCAAATTACTACATTATTCCCTTTACAAAATTAATTGAAAATATATACTAACTCTATTTAGGGAACATAAGTGGAAAATATGTCCAATGTTATTTCCCTTGGTAAAATTTTGATTTTTAAAAAATCACTGGGCCAGGTGCGGTGGCTCATGCCTGTAATACCAGCACTTTGGTAGGCTGAGGTGGGTGGATCACAAATTCAGGAGATTGAGACCATCCTGGCTAACATGGTGAAACCCTATCTCTACTAAAAATACAAAAATTAGCTGGGCGTGGTGGCACGTGCCTGTAGTCCCAGCTACTCGGGAGGCTGAGGCAGGAGAATCGCTTGAACCTGGAAGGCAGAGGTTGCGGTGAGCTGAGACTGCACCATTGCACTCCAGCCTGGATGACAGAGCGAGACTCCATCTCAAAAAAAAAAAAAAATCATCTACCTAACTAGGATAAAGCAACTGTACCACTAATGATTATTAGAAAATCATGCTAGAGTTTTGATCATTTTAACAGTATACGGTTCCAGGATTCAAGAATATATAAACCCAAACTTGTCAATCTACCACAAGGTCTCCAGAAGAATTCTACAACACAAGAACTGAAAAAGGAGAAATCACCATAATTCCTACTTTATATGGCAACACCTTATGCCAGGAGTAATTCCAAGCACCTTACACATGTGTACACACTTAATTTTCAAAGATTCCTTGTAAGTTAGATGTCTGCATTACAAGTGGGACTCCAAGGTACAGAGAGGATAGGTGCTATTCTTGCTATCTCAGAGCTTGCCAGTGGCAAAGGTGGATTCACATCCAGGAATCTGGCACTTGGATCCTTTTAATTTCTTTAATATACAGCCTCTCATTTTAGCATAAAGAGATGAAAAAGCTGAACCACAGCCCAACATCCTGCTTTGCTGAGTCAAATCATGTTGTGTTGGAGGCCTCTCATGTTGTGTTGGAGGCCTCTCAACATCCTGCTTTGCTGAGTCAAATCATGTTGTGTTGGAGGCCTCTCTAAATCTAACTCAACTGATCATTAACCTGAAGCAATGCAAACTCTTGAAAATCTGAGTGTTTTTGTGAGAAGACTAAAGAGAAGATGGCTGGAATGGGAGACTCTAACTCAGATGGACAGCTTTGAACACAGGAGGACAAAGCACAGGCTTCACAAGGAAGCACCTGACATGGGCCTGCCTTTCATGCTGTATGATGCTGGCCCCTCCAAAACAGACTCAGAGAACCTGACCAGACAGTTTTCAGCACTCAAAGGAACAAAAAGATGAGCCATATAAAGAGGTCTCCATGGCCTGAGGAGCAAGCTGAGATCTCCCCAGAATTCCACAGTCTTTATCCACCATTGAAAGAAAGAAGAAAACTACTGAGAATGTCATCCAGCTTCTGAGGTGAACGACTGGGACATGGAGGAACCAGAGAACAGGTAACCCATCCTGTTGGTTACTAGGTAGACAAAAGTTTTACAAGAACATTTTCGAAGGTCTGTTCCTTAGTATCACCTCTGTTTGTTTGGATAATTCCCTAAAATTAACTCTAACATTGTACATAAGGAGTTAATTCCCTGAAATTAACTCCTTATGTACAATAGGAGATTTTGTCTGGGCTTGTATAGGTGGGTCACAATGCATGTTTTTTTTTCTCTCTATCCCATATTGCATAACCAATTTGAGGACATGAGTACCTGCACTGTGCCAAGTATTCCTTTCTGGGACCAAATGTAGAAGCAAGAGAATGAGGAAGGAACATGAGCAATTCGTGGAACTTTTGGTCATGACATCCAACTAAACAGGATGATTTTGCTTTTTAATCATATATATATACAGAGTGTTCAAATTGGTCCAAATATGCTGGTAAACTAAGGAAAAAATGAAATAGCTATCTGTAAATTATGTAATCTATTCCAGAAGTTATTTTACATTATCTTGTAATAAACATGTATGAAATATATTAATCTTTTACTCTTCAAAAACTCATTAGCCAATATGACCAGGAGTTTACTGCAATCTATTTGCAAAAGCCAAAGGCTTATTTGAAACAACTGATAGTACAGAAAGATAGCCTGCAAAGACATTACAGTGTGTGTGTAATGAGTCCATTCCTCTTGATGTCTGTTTTCTCACATTTTAAAATTAGATTTTAAGAAACTGAGAAGAAACTAAATGAAAATTTATAGAGAAGTATAAGAGACTGTGTGTGGGTATGTGTGTGTGTGTAAAGAGAGAGAACCCTGAGGAACATTTTTACATCATTTTAAAAGCTGTAATTGATCAAATTTCCCTATGGGTTGCCTAATACCCATTGTATAAGCACTCATGTGAGCAATTCCAAGGGAATTAAATCAAATAGTGGTTGTCTGACCACATGTGCCATCCTATACTTCTCTGGTCTGTCATGTCTTGTCTTCTCAATGGAATCTAACATATATGCATCTGCTGGTCAGCCAACAAAAAGCATAATAATGACTATTTCTCTTCTTGCTTTAACTACCAGAACACTGAAACTAATATTGAAGCTCAGCTGCAGAACTCAGTTCATCTCGGAATCTTGTTTATTTAAAATTTTTTTTAAAAAATTTAAATAGCTCCCTCCTCTCTCTCAGATAGACAGATAATTGATAGATATATAGAGACAAAGATAATATATATCATGTTGCTCTAAAGCCCACTCAATCCTATCTAAAATCTGGTAGTACATATTGAAGATAAGTAAAAGAATAATGATGTATCTGTTACTCCTAAGCAGCCAGGAACCCTTCAGTCTGTCTCCAGCTATAGACTTCTTGAACTCTTTTGAACCTGGGTCACTGATGAAGCGGATGTCTGCTCAGAGCACTGACCCACAGTGCCATAGAGATCACGACACAGATAGCTAACTTTTAAGTGCAATTTATTCACCATTAGTTTAAATTTGTCATTCCTCACATGATCCTCTAAATATAGATTTCCTCTAGTCATCTACGTTTACTTCCTTATACTGCTCTGGAGTTTCTCTGTTAATCCAAACTTCCATTATTCTCTTCTCTTGAGTGTTTCACAGGATCTGAGGGTGCTACCTTCTCCATCGTTTAACTAAACTTTCTCTACAGTCTTAACATTGACTGAGGACCCCACCTTCAGTGCAGTCCATGGTAGTAAAAACTGTCCATTCCATCACACTCTTCATGGTAAGTGATATCAGCATCCTCTTTGTTTTCAAATGCTACTTTCAGATTGCTATTTTATTTTATTTACTTATGTTTGAAACAGAGTCTTGCTGTGTCACCCAGGCTGAAGTGTAATGGCACAATCTCAGCTCACTGCAAACTCTGCCTCCCAAGCAATTCTCCTGCCCCAGCCTCCCAAGTAGCTGGGATTACAGGTTCCCACCACCACACCCGGCTAATTTTTGTATTTTTTAGTAGAGATGGGTTTTTCGCATGTTGGCCGGGCTGGTCTCCAACTCCTCAACTGCGGGTAATCCACCTGCTCAGCCTCCAACGTGCTGGGATTACAGGTGTGAGCCACTGCGCCCATCCTAGTAACTATTCTATCTTATTAGAAACCTTGATATTTTGAGGGTTATACCAACAACAAGAGCATCCTTGATCACTAGAAATCATGTTTACTCACAACACTGCAGTGATTTCCTTCTTGTCTCTGGAAGTTTTAGCATAGGATTTATTACCTTTCCGTCATCTTTCCATCTTCATGGTTATCTCTCATTCAGTATTCAGTATTTCAATATCAAATACAGTAGCACACACCATGAATTGCATTAAGTCTCCTATTCCCATGAACAATTCTGGACTTTGCCACAATTCAGCTGATCCACCATTTAAATAGTAAAGTAATTTCTTTTTGACACAACATCCAAATTCCCAGTACTCTCTGTATGATAACTATTTTACCTCCTTTTCAATCTCATATACACTTTTGGTCCTTTGACTCTTTCTTCCCTCCTCATAACTGTATCCAGAATTTTTTTTTTCTTTCTTAAACAACTTAGACTGCAAGATTTATTTCTCCAGCCACTTCTTCCTGGAGAATTTATTTTTCCCCTTTTAATTCAATTCCAAATACCAGGAAAAAGACTTCAACACTGGATAAATTTAAATATCAGCCTGCAGGCCTATAACCAGTATTCTAAGCACTGTTAAAGAAAATCACACAACTTTGTGTGTGTGATTTTAGCCACTAAAAATTTAGAAACTCTAATTTCAACTGTGTCTTCAAACAGATCCCTATATTTTTTTATCTTTTTGCCAGTCAGATATTTCTACTCTGTTACGGAGGCTTCTAGCTTAGTGGTTAAGAATATGGACCTCAGAATGGGACTACCCATGTATCAATACGGATAACACTGTCTATTACCTGCGTAACATTGAGTCAACTACTTATCCTAAGTTTCATATGGAAATGGAATACAACATAGTCATCAGGGTGTTACAGGAGTTACTGACATAATATATGGACATTCTTAGTCCAAGAAGGCACAATATATATTCTATACATTGTGATTATTTTTCACACATTACCTAAACCTTTTCAGTTCTTCTGAAATATCTACTCCTACTAATTTGCCTATCATCCTAAAAACACTAGCTTGCCTCACCCAAAATAGAGAAAATAGAAGTAATCTTATATAAATGTTCTCAAATTGTTCCATAATTTCTAGTATCTCTCTCCATGTATTCTCTCATTTTTGTCACTATGAAAGATGTCTTTCACCTTGCCTTCCACCCTTGATCCTAATCTCATCAACGATGATCTCAGAGATCTCATCTCTCAGTCTTACTAATTGGCTCTCTCTTTTTAAATTCCCCCTGCCTTCCTCCCTCTCTCCTTCTCTGTTTTCCCCCACTCTTCGTGTACCTTCCATCAACACTTAAAAATGCTAAAGCCTCCCTTTTAAATTAAAATTTTAAAACAATCTGTCAAAACATTTTCACTTAACTTTAGTTCCCAAAACTCCACTGACATGTTTCTCATTACTATTTCCTAATATCTCCTTTTTCATAAGTTTGTGAACTTCTCAGCCTTTGGTTAATTGGCCTACAGCATGGTCCTTGTGTTCTTCATGTTTTCTGGTCATTCTTTTTCATGTTCTTTGCTGTCATCATTTCTCAGTCACTTAAGTGCTATTGTGACTCTCAATAATTCCTCTCATCCTGACTCTTGAGAATGAGATATATAAGTGAATAAAACAGATGTTTTTTATCCTGATAGGACTTACACTCTAGTGAGGTGAAAATGCAACAAACAGTAAGAATAATAAGTATTAGATAATATGTTAGAAGTAATAAGTTTATTATAAAAATAAAGCAGTGTAAGGAGTATTGAGAAGGTTAAAGGAAGGGACAGGGTGAGCAGGGTTGACCTCATTGAGGGTAATATTTTCCCAAAGACTTGAAGGAGGAGAGCCAGTTCGTATTATGACAACCTGGAGGAAAAGCATTCTGGGAAAAAGGATACAGGGGATGCAAAGCCATGGGGAGTGTGCCTCGGAGGATTCTTGTGAAGAAATTAAGGAAGACTGAGAAGATGAATGAAGCCAGTGTGGCTGAAACAGAAGTTGAATAGTAAGATATGACAATTACAGTAGTAAAAGATACCATTAACTCCTATCACGTAAGATCATTACATGGGCTTCAATTTTCATCAAGAGAAACAAAAGGCCATCACAAGATTTCAAGAAAGACACTAGCGTGATTGTCTTACTGTTTTTAAAGGATCACTCTGGCTGCTAGCTGAAAACAGCTTGGGATGAAATGTAGATTACAAGATTGAAAGCAGGAATGAGTTAAGAAGATATTTCACCACTTTAGGAGGCCAAGGCAGGCTGATCACGAGGTCAGGAGATCGAGACCATCCTGGCCTACATGCTGAAACCCTGTCTCTACTAAAAATAGAAAAAAATTAGCAGGGCGTGGTGGCACACACCTGTAGTCCCAGCTACTTGGGAGGCTGAGGCAAGAGAATTGCTTGAACACAGCTAGGCAGAGAATGCAGTGAGCCGAGATCGCACCACTGCACTACAGCCTGGGCAACAGTGCGAGACTCCATCTCAAAAAAAAAAAAAAAAGGTATTGCACTAATCAAGGTGAGAGGTGATGGTTCTGACCAGAGTGATAACAGAGAAGGCTAACCAAAAGTGATGGGGTGCTTGTGTTTTGAATGAAAGCTCAAAAGGATGCCCAGACAGAGAGGAAGATGGGGTATGGAAGGAAAGTCAGGGATGTCTCCCTTGGAATCTCTCGAGTGATCCTGACCTCGTGGACTGCCTGCCTTGGTTTTCTTTCTCTCTAGCATTATCAGTCCCTTAAGCAATTGCTACCTTGATAGTCTTTCAATGGCTTCATGAATTTTTTTTTTTTCAGTTCTTCTCTGTGGTGGAGTTGGTCTGAAAAGAAATTCTTGCCATTAATGGAAACATACCAGGGCTGCCCTTTCTGCAAGTCTTCCACAAATGGCACAACATTTCAATTTATATTTAGAAATACTTGGAATCTGGATCTCAACTAATTATGGAAAATAACAGTTTACTATAACTCATTAGCTTAGTTCTAAGTATCTTTATTATTTTGTATATACCTATATATGTATATAGGTATAGGTATATATACATACCTATATATGTATATAGGTATGTATATAGGTATATAGGTATATATATACCTATATATAGTATATATTTTGTATATACCTATATATGTATGTATATGTGTATGTGTGTGTACACACATATATATACACACGTACATATACATATGTGTACATACACATTTTTAAACGGCTAGACAAATACAAGATACTTTAAAAACTCAATTTTATGATATTTTGTTATTGTTTATAATAAATTCTGCAGGTTGTACTTGATTGCTTTTTGAACACACTGATGATTTAAAATAAAATAATAAATAAATTGACCCTTCCCTATAAACTGTGAGAATTTTAAGTACTCCTTCAGGAGGTGCAAGAACAAAAAAAGTAAATTAAAATCAGCCCTAGAATGTATAGTGATTTAACCATATGCTTTGTGAAAACAAGAATGTTTTTTAGGAGAATACAGTTTAATTTTTACATATTTAAGTTTTCATAGACATGGATGAGACCCATTCAAACAGAACCAGTCTGCCATTTCTTAGATGGAAGACTCATTGATCTATTTTGGCAATGAGACATATAATGGGGTAGGAAAAGACTCACAAAATTCAGAGCTTTGAAGCATACGCAGCTGCATATTAATGACTGCATCTGTTATGTTCTGCCTAGAGTTTCCTATCTGCAGAAAGTTGCATAACCACTGTCAAGAGATTTAAAAGGCTTCCACTAATTTGCAATGGCAGCAATTAGCAGGAACAGTGCTAAGCCTTGCTAGATTTCAAGCTGTCAGTGTCTGGCCATTTTTATTTAGAATTTTTATAAACTTACACTATCATTTGCTTAAACACATTAGTATATTTACGAAAAAATGCTTTTTTAGGGAAAAATTCTCTAGATGCCTAAGAATAAGTTTAAAGGACATTTGAAGCCCCAGAATTGAATCCAGGTGGTATATAAATGACCCTATAAGGACAGGAAGAAAATGTCAAGGCATACATTAGAAACATATCACAATGGGAAATACACTAGAGAAAAAAATCACTGAGGTCATAGAACTAGTAAACCACTGTGACAGAAAAATCTTGGTATGAAGTCATAGCATGAAGGGAAAGCAGAGGATCTGGTGTGAGATCGGTGTTAGAACCCTTGCCCTGTAAGCAAATTGCAAAGAAAGGAAATTCTACTCCCTGTGTTCTTCAGGTTTTCATTTGACAGATGATGAGGTAGAATTTAAAAATACTTTCACATACATGGTCCCTCTTTTTTCTCAATAATAGTATTAGACAGGTAACCCAGCCAAAAAAGACAGAATATTTCCTAATTTCCTACAGCCCATAAAGGATCTCTGAAGACTCTATCCAATATCCTAAACCTGAGAACAGTGTCAACTCAAAATGATTGTACAAAAATATCACAAAAATCTCAATACATTTGTTTCCCTATCTGCCACGCTTTAAAATTAAGAAAGGCCATTCAGAGAACAGGTGTCAGAGTTGGTTGGTAGCTTAAGGGGCAGCAGAAACAGCAGCAATAATAGCAACCCTGACTTAAAATGGGTAAAACAAACAGAGGTTTCTCTTTGTCATGTAATAAGAAGCCCAGAGGTATATTGTGACTAGCATTGTTTCATCTGCTGAAGAATATCAGGGTCTAAGTCAGAATCCAGGTCTTTGTCATTCTCCCACTACAGCACCAACCAAAAAGAAACAAAAGGAAAGAACGCTTGTGCTTTGAAAGCAGAGAACTTTCCAGTGAACTGTGAACTGTGTCACTCGTCCATTTGTTATTACAAA
This sequence comes from Cheracebus regulus, assembly GCA_963574635.1. NCBI lineage: Eukaryota > Metazoa > Chordata > Mammalia > Primates > Pitheciidae > Cheracebus > Cheracebus regulus. Next base: position 10,117 of record CAUYQU010095841.1, read on the forward strand.
GAAGGTATTTCTTTTTAATTTTGTTTTTCATTTTTTTCTTTATTTTCTTAAACAAGTGGGAAACTAACAAAGAAGGTATTATTTTTTTGTGCTCAATTATCTATAATAGAATCTGGCAAATGAAAAAGAGTTGAAATTGGTTAAATAAACTGCTGCTGCAACAGGGGAGGATCAATGTATGTCTGAACAGAAGAAAAATTTAATTAATGTGATGCATAGCAATATTTCCCAGTTTTCAAAGCATAGTTTAGTCTGGTTGAGATATACAGTATGTCTAAGATTTATGTCTCCCATTTTCCTACATACATCTTTATAAAACGCTTACATAATTTTGGGTAAGTCAATAATGACTCTTACTAGATACTGTAAAATCTATTTATCAATGAACAGTCTTCAAGTTTAACTATCTTGTTCAAAATGTGAACATAAATGGAATCAAAATTTAAATCCAGAGTCTGCTGACTCTAATAACAACTTTGTTTTTCCTCCCAATTATCCAGGGTATATTCATTTCCTGTCCCCTCAGAACGTAAAATAAATTCCATGAGGATACAGGTTTCATCTGTCTTGTTTGGCCCTGAATTTACAGTGTGTGAAGCAGAGTTTGGCAAGTATTTGGTGCCCAATAAATAAATAATTGTTGAATGAATGAATAGTAAACTTTAATAAACGTTAGCTTGTTTTATCATCATTATCACCTACATGGAGTTAAAAAGAAACTAGTGGTTCCCCTGCCTTCTAGAATTGCATTCCTCCTTTTATATGTGGAAATCACATTTCCTGTCATCTCACCACTTGCCTTGTCTGCTCACAATTACGAAACAAGTTTCTCTGGGCTAAAGAAAAAAAAACCCTTTCATTAAGTACATGCACTTTTCTCTACAGGAGGAGAAAAACTGCCCTCAGGGTTTTTCTGAGACAATTGTGTCCAAAGCAAGTCTCACACTGGAAGCTTCCACACACTGGGATCCGCAGGAAAAAAAAAAGTACAAACCAGAGTAGAGAGAAAAGACAGAAAAACCCGAGTTCCAGAACACAGCATCTGGGTCCCCATCCAAGAAGGACAAACAATCTCCTCAGCTCTACAGTCTCAAAAGGCTTCTCTGCTGTGCAAGGACTAATGCTTTTGATAATATGGCCAAGTCAGTATTAATTTTCAAATTCTGTTCAACAAGTTTCTTTGAGAGGCCTCAGGAAGCTGTTATTCTATTTTAAAAAATGTACATCAAGCATAGTGGAGTAAAATACTTTTGAAATAATGCCTCAGTTACTGGGAACAGCCACCTATATATATCAAATTATTACTGCTTTATATTACTGATCAATTCATGGCATATATACAAGACTTTAATTTCATGATGCTGCTCTATACCAAGATCACATTACAAGTACAATTACTGAATATTACTCTAATTGTTAGCATATAAATTTTGTTGATACTTTAACAGACCATTGATTATGGCATAAAAGCATTTGGTCAGTTGGTCTCACATATGGATAATCTTAATTGTAGAGCTCTTAGACATAGAGATATGTCTTCACAGCAATAGTAATAAAGAGTTGATTGTATCTACTAAGACTGCATATAGCATCTGTTATTCTGTAGTCAAAAGAGAGCTTCCAACATGCACAGATGGAAAAATAGCCCTTTTCAAAGTTGTTTTTAATGAAGAATATTTAATATAGTATAGCACTTTTCAAAAATTATGAGAAGATTAACATGAGAAAAAGATTTGGTCAACTTTTTGAAATGTTCTATTCAGTTACTCTAGATTTTTAAAGACTAGAAAAATTATCAACTTCAGGAAATTATAGTTTACTTGTAAAATTAGCAGTGAAGCTATCTAATACCTAGAGTACAAAATTCCCCTAACCATCTTCACTGCATTCTCTCCTTATAAATAATCATATTCAGAAGGAAACGTGCACCTACACACAGGAAATGTATTTCAGTTTTATGAAGAGGAAATACTAAATATAACAGATTATTGCTATTTATTCATGAGATACCATTGTACACAGGAGAGTAGTAATCCAGATTAACATCTTTGTTCTTCACAAACATAATGATTGTTTTAATCTTTTCCATCTACTGATGTAATTCTAAATTCCAAATTCTTTTCTACCTACTGATGTAATTCTAAATTCTACCTGCTGATATAATTCTAAATTCAACATAGGCATACTAGTGCTAATGCTGATTGCCTCCATTCATTTTCGATTCACAGGTTAAATTTCTACTTATTTTTCATTAAATTGCAATTCTGCTACTTTGATAAAGACAATTTAATAAGTATATGTTTTTCTGTGCAATAATTTCTTTTGTAATAAAGATCTATATCTAAACTATATTAAATTATATGACAAGACATATAATTGTGTTCTTATTATAATAACGTGTTCTTATTATAACAGATGATAGACACATAGAATATAGCTTAAAGAAGAAAAAGTCACAAATCAGTAATTAATTTCAAACATGTTATAGATCTGAAAGAAAATGGTGAAGAGAAACATCTAACATGTACTCATTCAGGGATTGATTATTCATTTATTGGACTTTTGTATTAGTCACCATTCTCCAGAGTCACAGAACCAATAGAAGGGATACAGAGAAAGAGATAGAAATATACATATAGGCATAAATAGATATGGATTAGGGAGATTTACTAAGGGAATTGGCTCATGCAATTATAGAGACTGAGAAGTCCCATGATAAACTCTCTACAAGCAAGAGAACCAGGAAAGCTGGTGGCTTGGCTCAGTCCAAGACTAAAGGCCTGAAAACCAGGAAATCTGAAGGTTTAACTCTCAGTAAAGGCTGAAGACCTGAGAATCTGGGAAGCCCGTGATGCAAGTCCCAGAGTCCAAAGGCTGAGAAAGCTGGAGTCTTGATATGCAAGGACAGGAGAAGGAGGGTGTCTTAGCTCTGGAAGAAAGAAAATTCCCTCTTCCTTTACCTTTATTTTCTGTCCACCCATCAGCCAATTGAATGGTTCCGGTTCACATTTGGTGAAGGCAGATCTTCCTTACTCAGCTAGTCCATGGTTCAAATGCCAGTCTCTTCCAGAAATGCCCTTACAGACATACCCAGAAATAATGCTGTATCCGCTATCTGGGTACTTCTTAGTCAAGTTGACAACTACAATTAATCTTTAGGACTTCCTATGTCTTTGTGTTCCTGTTCCATTTTTATTGAATGAAGTATATATTTTGCATGTGGCTAAGGAAATCTTGAATCGGTAACAATAAACTGGTAAGTTCCTCGACTTAACTAGTCAATCCTCAGTTGATGATGTTGTGGCTATGTTTTGTTCTGTTTCATTTTTCATCCTATGAAATTCTTGTTGGGCTAACTAAATAGGAAATTGTGGCATGACATAGTCAATAGTTTCTCATATTTAAAATATTTCCCTTATCTCTTAAGCCATATGAAATAAAAGCAAATGATTAATTATTTGTTTAATAAATGTTTATTTGGTATTTTCATGTGATAAGGCATTTGCCAGCCTAATACGATACAACAAAGAATAAACAACACCCCTTCCCTATAGCAGCTTACAATACAATGGGAGAGAAAGGCCAATCATATAGATTACATGTGACATAATCAAATCGAATATGCACAAAGGTTATGGTGTGTTCCTTCTCCTTTGCCATTGAAATACATCATATCACCTACAAGAGAATCAAAGTAACTTGTAGCCCATTCAATTTACTGCATAGAGGTTCTGGTAAGTGCCAAAAGCATATAAGAATATAAACATGGCACTGTCTTAACACTGCATGAAGCTTCAAATTGAGCATAAAAATAATTTGACCTCCACTGTAGAGAAGGTTCTACCTCTCTCATTTACTAGCTATTAAAAATGTATTTAAATTTATTAAGTCTAAATATATGGACATATACAATATAATTGACAACACCAACATCACAGAGTGTCTGATAACACTCATTTAATGTTATACAAAAAGTATCTAGTACAATGCCTTACACGATTGGTGTTATAATGTATTAAAATATCAGAATATATTTTAGGGATAATTCATTTCCTGAAGCTTAAAAAATGGTATATGTATATCATTGGCACTTGGTAACAAGAAGATAATTACCAGATGCGCCATAAAACCAATTCCTTATACAATATGTTTCTCATATACCTCTAAGCCTTTAAGGCAAAAGATAGATTATTTGATAACACAACATTGGTAAAACTCCACAAGTGACTTGAGCCTAGAAAGAGGTCAGTTATATGATTTGTCATTATAAATAAGATATGATAAATGAAGCTTTAAATGGGTTTATGGTTTATATTTTATTGCTTTTAGTTTTAACTGGAAAATGCAACTAATCATTGGTGTTTTTTTTTTCCCAGAAAGCTTGCAGGATTAAAAAAATAAATAAATCTGGCATTAGTGTGGCTTATGCCCCTATAGTCTACTTTTCTTTAAAAATCTCAATTAAGTTTTCTCTAGGGCTAGCAGCTTTGAAGGAAAATATTGTAGTTTTCCTTGCTATGTCTATTGGAAATATTTCTAAAGTTAACTAACACTTTTTCTTTGTAGCACCATATAGGAATACAGAAGGGCCAAAATCTTGAGATGTGTCAAATTACTTTTAGAAATAATGACTTGTTGCCATGGTGACCTAGAACCTAACGAGTCTATCACAAGATCTCAGTCCAAGTATGAAATGAACAGCACCAGAGATTTTAAAATAGTGACTCAGTTGCCTGAATCAGAAATGAGTTTCATATTCCTTTTTCCTTCAAATATTAGGTAAGAGAGTATCATCTAGCAAATGAACCCTTAACTGACATAAGACTATTTTCCCAAACTGTGAAGAGCTACAATGTGTAGAACTGATTTTAAAATAGAATGTTTATAATACCCTCTAGGTAACCTTTAAATACATCTTTTTAATTTTGTTTTCTTTGTCCCCTGACAAACATCAGTAATTTATTATCTATATATATGCAAAGTGCACTCACCCACTTTGGAGTAATAGTGCCATACATATATATTTTTATTTTTGGTATTTTTCTTGGATGAAGCTGTGAGCATTAATTAAGAGACAAACTATAGAGAGGAGAGTGGGCAGTGTATTATCTTATGTTTGGAGACTGACACAGCTGTGCATCCTACTAACAGTGAAAAATGATTGACTATAATCATGCCTGCTGTGTGATATGATATACCCTCCAGGCAAGTCAGGGGATGGGCGATTTATGCTCAGGAAAGTGGCACAGAATGGAGAAATGATAGGTGACTACTGACGCACACTGACAGATCAGCTTTCGTGGCCGTGCCTACGCCAGTCCTGACTTCGATGTGACATTTCCCCTACTTTTTAAATCGACTCTTACAGACATAATTTGAAAAGCATCATGCCATGTCAGGAAATTATTTAACAATGCAAAATCATTTCTGATGTGGAAGTCTAAATATGTCATTTATATTTTTTAATGACATAGTATAAAGCTCAGGGGGAAATTAAATCCATGTGAAATCTTTGAAAAACAAATAGTATAACATCCATTCTGTCCTGAAAATCCTGGCAAATGTCATTTTGTGTAACTGCCAGGGAGTGAATTCTGATCTCACAGTTCCCAGGAGAGAGATGTCAGGACCACCCAATTCAACACTGAATCTGGAGCAGCGTGGAAGCGGGGCTTCCTGGATCAGAACAAGCATGTGGGGAAAAGACTCTGACTTTCACTTGTCTCAGAGCTTAGGAGTTAGAGCTGCAGCATTCCACTGCATTTTAGAAATGTGGAAGCAAGAAGAAAATTAACTTCTTCTGCCCAGCTATGCCATTCTTTCAATATTGGAATATGTAAGTATTTAAAAAGTTCGAATTTTAAAAGTCCCAAACTAAACATACTAAATCCAGTGACCATACTTAAAGAAACTCATGAGAAATCTTGTCATATTCTTAAGAAGCATGATGTTGGAACTCCGTAGTTACAATTGTCTCTATTTCTATTTACTTCAGCCTGGTGTTAAAAGCAGGGGAAATGTCAGTTCAAATGCTGAAGATGCAAAGACAAACATAAAAGACCATTTGACCTTCAGGAATTTATTGTCAGAAAAATGAACTATCTGTAGACAAAGTATCATAGGTCATGGAGAGGCGGGTATCAGTCTGGTTCCCTGCCAGCTCCAGAAGAGCACTTACCTTGCCCATGGAACTTTGTCAAGTTTTCTTAGAGGAACCGCATCATAAGTAAGTTGCAGGATGATCTGGAGTCAGCTTAGGGTTTACTAGAAAGGTAGGTTCTCATTTCACAAAGGCGTAGGCTGTGTTAGGCAAGGAAAACAGAGCTTGTCAAACCTCAGACATCTCAGGCAGGTAGCCTCACAAAGGAAAAGATTTCTGTTTCAGGAGAGGGAAAACAATGCTTGATATTATTAAGACTAGGTAATGGAGGACTAAAACGTGCCCAAATGAGAGAGACAAAAGCCCTTATCGAGAGCAATAGGAATATGAATTGTGGGAGCAAAGACAATTATTTAGGGAAACTTGAGAAATGATTCCATACGGAGTAGCAGATACAGAAACTAGTCTAGAAATACCTCAGGTTGGGTCTCAGGAGAGACCATTAGCTGAGACACAAAAGGTGGTAAGAAGAAGAGATATGGAGGACATGATGGGTTCTGTTTTGAACCCAGCAGACCTGTGGTATCTTTGGGATACCCAAAAAGAAACGAAGAGCAGACAATACAAATTTCAGAGGAAAAAACAAAGAAGATAAAAATTTGAGAGATGCAAGGATATGTGGCAATCAAAACCGTGTATAGAATCACATGATATCTTAATACTGACATATAGACCTAAGTTTCCATTTCAGGTGGAAGATAATAAAGCACTGAAAGAAAATATGTCCATTCCACTCAGGGGAAAAAAAAAAAGCTAGGAAAAGAAAATTAACCAATTTCCTGGAACCCACAGTAGAACTGAGTTTGCAGGAAAGCAGTTATCCCTTGATACAGAGACAGACAGTCACTGTTGGCAAGATTACAGCCTGAGCATGTATAGAACTGACCTGTATGATAACAATGGCAGAGTAGGAGAAGGCAAATTGACAATAAACTATAATCAAGTCTTTCACTACATATGAAGTGGTGTACAAGTATATAACGGGGGATTCAGATTATTTTGGAATGTATATTGCAAGATTTATAACAATTATTTTAAAACTTCCCAAAAGAGATATAAATAATACTAATAAATCAATTAAAAATTAGAAAAATTTAAATGGAATTATTAAAAAGTTCATTTAAAATCAGAAAGTGTTGGAGAAAATGACTTAATGAATATATGACAGTTAGCAAAATGGTAACTTTTAAGCCAACTTTATCAACAATCATTTTTAATGGAGATGTTCTAAGCAAACCACTTAAAAGATAAAAATGTCAAACTATGTACAAAAACAAAATCCATCTATATGCTGTGCACAAGCAAACTTCAATAAAAATGATATTTAGACAGTTTGAAGGGAAAAGAGAGAAAAAATTTATTCAAAACTAAGCAAAAGAAAGCTGGAATAGCTATTTTAACTTAAGGTAAATTTCAGAACAAAAAAAATTTCAAAGATAAAGAGGGATGTTACAGTAAATTCTTCAAAAAGACATACAATCTCACATGATCATGAACTTTAAGACAGAGTTTCAGAATATATAGGACAAAAAAATGATGGATTTAAAAGGAGAAATAGCTGCACTCACAATTTTCTTTAGAGATTTAAAAACTGCACTCTCAATGACTGATAAAACAAGGAGGAAGAAAATTAGCAAGGGTAATAAATAACCTGAAAAGCAGTATCAAAATCTTGACCTAAATGACATTTATAGAACACTTTATTTAGCAGAAACAGAATGAACATTCTTCTCAAATATGCATAAAACATTAACTAAGGAGACCACTTTGTGGTATATAATTCACATTTTTTTAAATTGAGAAAACAGAAGTCATACAATGTACATTCTTAGACCATATCTCCATTAAGCTAGAGATCAACAACAGAAAAATATATGGGCAATCTTCTAGTATTCAGGAAGTAAACAATGTACTTCTAAATAATCTATGGCTCAAAGGGGGAGTCTCAAGAGAAATTATATAAAAAAGAAGTAAATAGAAATGAAAATATGACATATCAAAATGTGTGGGATGAAGCTAAATTTATAATGCTAAATACATATATTTAGAAAGAAGAAAGATCTAAAATTAATATCTGAAGCTTTCATCTTAGAAAATTAGAGAAATATGAGCAAATAATTCAACCTAAAATAAGCAAAAATTAGAGCAGAAATCAACAAAATTAAAATAGGAAAATAATAGAGAAAATCAGTGAAATCAAAAGCTGTTTTTTTAATAAAAGATTAATAAAATAAAAAACTCCTTAGCAAGACTGACAAAGAAAAAAGAGAAGGCACAAGTTACCAGTATCAAGAATGAAACAAGGGATATTACTATAAACACTACAGACATCAAGAGGATGAAAAAGGAATACTACTGATGTTTGCATACATATAAATGTGACTACTTAGGCTAAAATGGACCAACTCCTGAATAAACACCAGCTACAACAATTCACCTATTATGAAAGTGATAATTTGAAGAGACCTATAATAATTAAGAAGGCTGACATAAAACAAAATGTAGAAAAAGACATCTCTATTTGTTGATGACTTAATCCTCTATGTAGATAATCCCAAAGAATCTACAAAATTTTTTTGAACTGATAATGAGGTTAGCAAAGTAGTAGCATACAGGTTTAATATACAAAGATTAATTGTATTCTTACATTTCAGAGATAAACAATTTATGAAGTTAAAAAATTGAACACAAAATAAATGAAATACTTTGGTATGAACTAATAAAATATGTGCAGAGTTTTTAATGCTGAAAGTTGAAAAATACTGGTGAAAGAAGTCAACAAAGACCTAAATAATTGGAGATATATATACTAGGTTTATATATTAAAAGGCACAATATTGTTAAGATATCATTGCTCTCCAATTCAGCCTATTATTAGAATAAAATCTCAAAACAACAATAAATTCTTTTTGTGAAAATGCACATGAATCCAAAATGTATATGAATAGCCACAGAAATAGAATAGACTAACCAATTCTGAAAGAACAAAACTGAGGGACTCCCATTACCCAATGTCAAGTCTTATCATAAATCTACATTAATTAAGACAGTGTGGTATTGACCTGCTGTTACAGTTCAATTGAACAGAATAGAGAGCTCATAAAGAGATGCATACAAATATAGTCAACCAATTTGAGAAGGAAACAAAGAAAATTCTATAGAAAAATGGTAGTCTTTTCAATGAATGATGCTAAAACAATTGTATATTCATATTTAAAAACTTCAACTAAAATAATACTCATTTAAAAATTAACTAGAAATTAATTATAAATTAAATGTAAGATATAAAACTAAATATAGAACCTCTAGATGAATATCTAGGCGAAGATCTATAGAACCTTGTGTCTGGGAATGAATTTATAGCTACTATGCCAGAAGCACAATGAACAAAAGAGAAAACTATTATTGGACTTTATAAAAACTGTAACTTTTTCTCTGCAAAATATTGTTTAGATAATGAAAAGATAAGCCACATTCTAAATAAAAATATTTGCAAATTCCATATCTGGATGAAAGGACTTTCATCCAATAAGCATAAAGAATATTAAAACTCACCAATAAGAAAGCAAATAACCACTTTTTAAAAGTTGTCATAAATTTGAAAAGATACTACACCACAGAAAATAAATGGATGGCAAATAAACATGTGGAAATAGGCTCAATGTCATTTGTCATTAGGGAAATTCATATAAAACCACATTGAAATACCACTATACACTATTAGAATGGCAACAATGCAAAACGCAAAACAAATTTCTGGCCATGATTTGGAGTAAGAGGTACTCTTATTTATAGCTGATGGTAATGCAAAATGGCACAGTCTATATGGGATAGAGATTTATTTTCATAAAGTTAAACACAGACTTACCAGCAGAGCCAACAATCACATTCATAAATATTTACCCGAGAGAATCTAAAATGTGTGTTCACACAAAAACATATGTAAATGTTCATAGCACTTTACTCATCATTTCTAAAAATGGAAAGTAAGATGTTTCTGAATGAGGGAAACAGAAAAGAAAATGAGAGTACATTCATGTAATGAAATACATTCAGTAATAAAGAGGAATAAGTTATTGATTCACTCAATAACATGAATTAATGTTATTAATTTTTCTTTTTTAACCAAGTTTAAAAAGTCAAACCCATAGTCTACATATTGTATAATTTCATTAATATGAAATTTGGGGAAAAGCAGATCTATAGGTTCAAAATATAGATCTGTTATTGTCAAGGATTTGAGAAAGGAAGAGTGTTTACTAGGACAAGCACAGGGAATTATTTAGTGTGGTGGAACAAATGCATGATGCTTGCATTTCTCAAACTCATGTCTGTATGTCAGAAGGAATAAGCTTTAATGTATGACAACTTAAAGTAGAAACAGGTATCAGGGACCCCAGGATGCAATAGAATGCTTCTTGTATAATTGAAACTAATGAGATTATAGATATTAGGCACAAGTGTGCTGAAGAAAGTAGGGAGTGGTGGAGGTATGGATAAAACTGATATGAATAATTTAGGAAAGTGGTGTTTGGAAGAAGACAAAAGGAACTGCACACAATCACTGCATGCTAGATGGTAAGTATCTTTCTCATGTAGAAAATTTACAGATCTATAATTCTGAAATACTTTTCCTATATATGTATGTTTAACTAATAAGTAAATGGAGGGAAGATTCTAAAGACCAAGCTTCTCATAGTCTGAGAGAGAAGTTACAGGTAGAAAAGAAGAAAAAAACTAGAATGAGCCATGCAAGCTGTCTTAGAGTCAGGAATAGCAATATAAACTGAAGTTTAGCTTAATGTGTATGTAGATAGATAAATACAGAAACAATTATAGATATTTTAATATATATGTGGGTTAGTATACATATATTTTATACATATCTATTATATGGACTTTCACAATATACAATCAAGATGGCCATATTGGGAACTAACTCAATAGTAAAACTAGTTCACACACACAAAATAAAATACCTAGGAATACATCTAATAAAGGAGGTGAAAGATCTCTACAAGGAGAACTATAAAATACTGCTAAAAGAAATCACAGATGATGGCCAGGTGGGGTGGCTTATGCCTGTAATCCCAGCACTTTGGGAGGCTGAAGCAGATGGATCACGAGGTCAGGATATCAAGACCATCCTAGCTAAAATGGTAAAACCCTGTCTCTACTAAAAATACAAAAAAATTAACTGGGTGTGGTGGCATGCATCTGTAATCCCAGCTACTTTGGAGGCTGAGGTAGGAGAATCCTTTGAGCCCAGGAGGCAGAAGTTGCAGTGAGCCATGATCACACCACTGCACTCCAGAGTGGGTGACAGAGTGAGAGAAGAAAGAAAGAAAAGAAAGGAAAGAAAGAGAGAGAGAGAGAGAAGGAAAGAAAAAGAAAGAAAAAGAAAAGAAAGCAAGAAAAAGAGAGAAAGAAAGAAGGAAGGAAGGAAGGAAGGAAGGAAGGAAGGAAGGAAGGAAAGAAATCACAGATGATATAAACAAATGGAAAAACATTCCATGCTTATGTATTGGAAGAATCAATATCCTTAAAATGGCCATACTGCCCAAAGCAATCTACATATTCAATGCAGTTCCTATCAAACTAACAATATCATTTTTCACAGAACTATTATAGAAAAAACTATTCTACAATGACTACAAAACCAAAAAAGAGCTTGAATAGCCAAAGCAATCCTAAGCAAAAAGAACAAAGCACCACATTATCTGACTTCAAACCATACTGTAAGGCTACAGTAACCAAAACAGTGTGGTAATGATACAAAAACAGCCACAGGGACCAATAGAACAGAATAAAGAGCAAAGAAATAAAACCACACACCTCCATCAATCTGTTCTTCAAAAAAGTAGACAAGAATATGGAATGGGGAAAGTACTCTCTATTCAATAAATAGTGTCACAATAGCTGGCTCGCCATATGCAGAAGATTGAAAATGGACCCCTAACTTTTACCATATACAAAAATTAATTCAAGATGGATTACATATTTAAATGTAAGATATCAAACTATAAGAATTCTAGAAGAAAACCTAGGAAAAACTATTCTGGACATTGATCAATTATGACTAAATCCTCAAAAGCAATTCTAACAAGAATAAACATTGATAACCTAGGACCTAATTAAACTAAAAAGCTTCTGTACACCAAAAGAAACTACCAATAGAGTAAATAGACAACCTACGAAATGGGAAAAAATATTCACAAGCTAAGCATCTAACAAAGGTCTAATATTCAGACTCTATAAGGAACTTAAACAACTCAACAAGGAAAAACCAAACAACCAAATCTAAAAATGAGCAAAATACCTGAACAGACACTTCTCAAAAAAAAAAAGAACTAAGAAGCATCCAACAAACATATATAAAACAATGTTCCATATTACTAATTATCCAAGATATGCAAATCAAAACCACAGTGTGATACCATCTCACACCAGTCAGAATGGCTATTACTAAAAGTTTAAAAACAACAGATGCTGGCAAGGCTGCAAAGAAAAGGGAACACTAATACATAGTTGGTAGGAATGTACATTAGTTCAGCCACTGTGGAAAGCAGTTTGGAGACTTCTCAAAGAACTTAAAACAACTACCTTTCAACCCAGCAATCCCATTACTGGGAATATAACCAAAAGAAAACAAATCATTCTGCCAAAAAGACATATGCCCTCTCATGTTTATTGTAGCAGTATTCACAATAGCAAAGACATGGAATCAACCTAGGTGCCCATCAACAGTGGTCAAAGTAGTAGTATTTCATGGTATATGTGTACACTTTGTTTATATCCAACAGTTCAATAAAAAAGCTGTAGTACATATACACCATGAAATACTACACAGCCATAAAAAGAATGCTATCTTGCCTTTTGCAACATGGATGTAGCTGAAGGCCATCATCCCAAGCAAATTAAAACAAAAACAGAAAACCAAATACTGTATGTTCTCACTTATAAGTGAGTGCTAAACACTGGGTATTTATGCAAATAAAGATGGCAACAATAGAAACTGGGGACTACTAGTGGGGGAAAGAAGGGAGGGAGATAAGGGTTGAAAAACTGTCTATTGGGTACTATGCTTACTACTGGGTGATGGGCTCATTCATACCCCAAACCTCAACATCAAGCAATATACCCAGGTAACAAACCTGTACATGTACCCCCTGAATCTAAAAAATAAAAGTTGACAACGTGACCATTAAGATTAGTGCAAAGACTAGAAGAGAGACCAAGCATGAGACTTTTTAATCTAGTTAAAATATATTGCATAATTATTTTATATACTAATTCTGTGCTAGAAATTTAGGATTAAGTACAAGACTGTCTAGGGATATCTTAAATTACTCTGAATGATAGATGAGCAAGATTAACACATACAGGTGGCATCCACATCTGATATGTGTTCCAATCATTTGCAGAGTTTTTAATGACTGAAGAAATGTATAAAGATAGGATTAAGTCAATTTAAAGTTAACTAAGCTGGAGAGGGTTTAATTAATTGACAAAGAGCAACCATTTTTACAGTGAAATAAGCCTTTAATCAAGAGCCTATCATACCTAGATAACTTGAAGAAAACCCTATATAAACAAACATTTCAAGATTCAGTAAGTATGCCAGAAATAAAGAGGGACTCAATATCAACAAAATCATGAATATGTAGCAGACAAGAACTTCCAAACAAAATGAAAAAACAAGAACTGGATTTACTCTCTGTGTTAACCTAAAAATAGACAAACTATATGAAGTAACAGTTTTCTTGATGCTGGATATCAGGTAATGAATAATATCAAATGTTGAAACTTATTCAAAATACTATTAGGAAAATAGACATTCATTTTCTTAAAAAGGATGTCCATAACACATATATCTGATAAAATATTTTTTATCTAGAATGTATAAGATACTCTTGGAAATCAATAATAAGGAAACTACCAACCCAATTTAAAAATGGGCAAAATGTTTAAACAGACATTCATCAAAAAAGGTCTATGGCTGAGAAGCAAATAAATGAAGAGGTGTTTAACATCTTTTATTATTAGGGAAATGCAAGATAAAATCACAATGAACTATTCCTATACATTGATTGAAATGACTAAAATTTAGAAAACTGATCATACCAAGTGTTGGTGGTGATATAAAGCAACTGAAATCCTCACTCACTGCTGAGGAGGCTACAAAATATTACAACCCCTTTTGAAAAAATTTACAGTTTCTCAGAGACTTAAACATATGCCATATACCACATAATCTTAACATTTCACTCTCGGGTATTTACCCAAGAGAAATAAAAGCACATGTCCACACAGACTTTTGCATGAATTTCAATGGCAGCTTTGCTTGGAATAGTAAAAAAAAAACAAAAAAGTGGAAACAGATGGATAAGCAGCGTGGCATATCCATACAAAGATTACTTTGAGATAAATAGAAATTAGTTACTGATTTACCCAACTGCATGTTTAAAACTTACATGCAGTTAGATTACTGGAAAAAGCTACATCGCAAAATCTACATGTACACACAGAATGATTCCATTCATCTGACATTCTGGAAAAGGCAAAATCGTAGAAATGAGGAAAAAAAACAAAAACTAGTGGCTGTGAAAGGTTTGGGGAGAGTAGAATGTTTGAAGAGGACTTGTGAGAGTGACGGAACAAAGTTGAATGGTTCCCTAGTGGTGAATGCAATACCATGCATTTGACAGAAGCATAGAATTGTATAGCACAAAGTGTAAATATTAATGTATGCACATTATTAAAAGAAATCAGCCAGGACATTACGGGATCTCAAGACAGAATGTCAACTGGGACAAATGAGCCTACTTACAATGGAAATCGCAGCACTGAAGGAGATGGGGAGAAGACACTGATCTAAGTAACTTTGGAAAAAGGGTGTTTTGACTGGAAACTCTAATGGCAATGATAAAAGAAAATGTATATAAACATTGTACTCAATGTAGTAAATACTTTTCTCATGAAAATATAGTCAAAACTTCTGAAATTGCTCTACATGGATCCTGGAGTTGAACCAATAAGTAAATGGGTTGTGAAAGTAGGTGCCAAATTTCTCACAGAGAGTGAAATTACAACAAGTAAGATGGAAGGCTAGAATAAAGCTCTACATCAGAGAGCCAGAGCTCCAGGTGACTGACTGAGGCTGGGAGCTGACAGTTCTCATGGCTGGTCCCACTTGCCCTGAGTAGACCTTTTCAACAGCAAGATGGAAGTCAGTGGGGTAGGAGTAGGGTCAGAGCACAGCCTGGTTAAATGGCACTGATTCCCCCTGTACTTTCTGAAAACCAGTATCTTTTCTTGAATAAATGTTTCTCAGTTTTTTCTATGCACCTTGGTCAATTTTCAGGACTTTAAATGATAGTTTTTACCACTTTGTCCAGTTTCATAGATTCTTTCATAGGAAAAATATTCACTGAGCTCTTCCTAGTACAAAAGTGGCTGGGACTTCTGGGATGCTGGTATTGTTCTTTATCTGCCACTATGGTGGTCACCTTGGAGTGTTTAGCAGTAACAATCTATTGAACTGTATGAATTGATCACCTGTCCTATTATTGTGAACCTCGATAAAATATTTTATTTAAAAATACCCAATTTCCATCAATCCTTGAAACTTACACAGTGACATTTGACTTTGAAGTGTTAGTCACGTGTATCTCTCAGTGATGCTTTTGGGAGGAGACGGGGAGGCAGTATTTGATGTTCAACTCATTCTATACACTTTTTTTAAGTGATGGGATTAAGGTACATTTTATTAATGATGTTTTCCAGAGATTTTGTTGAAAGAGAACAACAACCTTGTATCATTGTAGCAATTGCACTGTGAAACTATGGCCCTCATATTCCAGAACACACCCTTCAGTATCTTATGAAATTAAATTCAGCCTAAAGGAAGAATCTACAGGTTCTCACTGTGACAGTGAACACTGTTAAAAGCAATGTCTACTGATATGCTGTGGAAAGTGCCTGCTGCCCAACTTGAAGAACTTATCTGTTTAGGGATTAAAAAAGGAAAAAAGAATGTTTTGGTTTTCATGTCTGCACAAAGCCCTTGAGCACAGTACATTGTATTTTTCTCTCTCCAGCAGCTAGTAATGAGTCTGGAAACTATTTGGCAGATAATATGTACTTGAGGAATAAATACATCAATTTCTATTTATTCTGCATTCTCACTTAAACCATTAAAAGTAGGTCCATGACACTATGACATTTTGGAAAACATTCTCCCCAAGGCAGTAGCAGTCTTGTCAGATGAATAAGAAGGTGCTTTAGCTTTAGGAAAATCATGGTAACTGCTAAATATACCTAATTAAGTTGACTCCAGTGTGCTTTCTTAACCACTAGTCTCCACATTAACTTCTATACCATATCACATAGTTTATACTCTCTCATGAATCTCCAGCACTCTCTTAATCACACTGAAATTGTGATAGTTTTCACTATTTATTTCATTAATCAATAAAGCTCCTCATATTTGACAAGTATTATTGCATTATTTTATATTAACTCTTTCACTGAGTAACCCAATACAGTAATATCCTCATTAGTGGCAAAGGAATGTGAGATAAAGAGAAGTTAACTATATCTCAGAGTCCAGCAAAATAAGCTGCGAGAAGAAAATTTAATGTTGGCATTCAGATTGATATTTTGCTGATCCATAGCACGTTGTATGGATGCAGGGTGGGGATGTTCATTTTGTAAATTGGGATACAATTTTGTAAATTTGTCAACATTCATTAGAACGGTCCTATAAACATGTGTATAATTAGGTATATATTAATGCCACAATCACAACATGTGTTCTTTTCATGCATCCGCTCCCTACAGTTCTCCAAGTAACAGTCACATTTGAGGGATCTGGGTGAAAGGAAGCAACAAGGGTCAGCGAGGATCATTTGAATATTCTTGTTAACACATGAGCCACCTGGCACAGTGCCATTTCCCTGAAAAATTACCTCTCATTTCCTGTTTTCTATTAATTTGAGCTAGAGAACATTTGTTCTTTTTTTGACAGTGAAACACTTACATTTAGTAACAAAACGTTAAGTCAGATTTTTATGAGAGAACAGCAATGCTAAGCAGGGTGAAAAATATTTGCACTAATTTTAATAATTCCCTGAATACAGAAGGCCTTGCATTTTAAACTTTTGTTTTTAATTATCACTTTCAAAATGATTGGATTTGATTGAAGAGAAAACTGTGGTCATTATCTTCCTTTCTCCTTTTTTTTAAATAGTCATGTTTTGCTACTTATTTTTTCTATCCTTGTTTTTTTCCTCTCCAATTATTCAACATACTCTCCTCCTGCACATCTTACGTTTCTAATTATTTCCTTCCTACTAGGTCTTCGTGTTGATTTGTATGATTTGGGACCATTTAAACTGAAACTCTGGCATTTTTTAAAAGTTAGGTAAGTCTGTTCCTTTACTAGGAGAACTGTGAGTAGTATATATGGGAGTATCATTAATTGATTTCACAGGCCCTGGTCCAAGCATTTCCAGCTTATCTTCCTGCAAATTTTTAAAAAGCATTCATTTCTGAAAACAACTATTTTTCTAAGAAAATTGTCAGAATATTCGTGCTTTGTTAAAAAAAAGTAAAAATGTTGTTGCCATTTGCTGAAATATGTGATAAATATATATATACTACGGGGTACAAATAGTTTCCTCAGGGCTGTGTTTTTTAGGTAGATTCTTTGTTACATTCTGTCTTCCAACCTAGGACCTTGCAATTCCATGTTCTCAACTACTTCAATGCAACCGCTGATTTCTTAACGATTCCAATGACTATTATTTTTCCATATTTATAAATTGAAATAAATCTTAATACCCAGATTGTGCATTTGAATCTTGTGTTATTGTTTCTTCTTGCTGCTGTTTTACATCTTAAGCATACTTACTTTATTGTCTTGTATTGCCGCTTTTATTTTCTAGCTGTTGTGTCTCAAGTACAATGTGCTGGACACTGTCCAAAATGTTTTATGAATATTGAGTCATTCTGTGATACATCCTGATCTGCCCGCCCCCGCCCCCCCAGCGGGCTGGCCTGATCAGACAACACAATCCTGACTGGGGGTCACCCCATGTAAAGCAGAGGTAGCTGGACAGCTTTTTCCAAAGCATTCACCCGTGTCTTGTAGCCAGCCACCTCCAGCAAACCTGATGCTACCTACGCAGCCATGCAGTAACACTCAGAGGCTTTGCTGTACTAAATGCAAGGCAGAGATGATTCATGAGATTGTGGCTTTAAAATCCCACCCCGTTCCTTTCCCCTCATATCTCATCTTGGAGAGGTACTGGCTTTCCTGCTTGATAGTAAAAATGTTCAGCACTCAATCTTTTAGTTTCTGACAGCATTTGCTCTTCAGCAAATATCACACCTCTATCGTCTCCTGTTCTTGGAGGGATCACTGTCTTTTTTTTCTCACACATGCTGATTTTGTTTTACTTCTTAATTTCCTTGTGTAACAGGCAGTTTTCTGTACAGGGAGCTTTCGTCTGATGGGTATTTTCTTTTTTCACGGAACTTCTGTGTCCAGATTATGGAAATTTCTCTCCATGCTAATTTTATATTTGCCTCTGCAGGGAAACTAAGGGATTCACCATCTAAGAAACTGTTTTTGTTTTAATTACTCAGTGTTGGTTGGAGTCCTGCTGCACAGAGCTGAAGCTATTCAGATCTCTATCAACATGTGGGACAGGTTTTAGTTTTCAGTTTTATCTGAGCAGCATGACATGCAGGGAACTTTCTTCTTATTTCTCCAGGCCAATGGGGAATGTTTTTCTAGTCCCAGGTTTGTGTGTGGGCTAGCACTTTGGGGTGAGCTGATTTATGGTTTTCTGAGAACGCAGAGGAGGTGCTTCTTTCCTTATGCAGGCCTCAGACCTGACCTTTTCCCCCTCCTGTATCTTTATATGGACATTAGAAAACAAGCTTCATTAGGAAGTTATGCACACACCAAATCTTCTCAAAACAGTGCTGGGCACTAGCTCTTCTAGCTCTGGTGATTTCCTGCTGTTGTTTTTCAGTCCATCCATGTATTTAAATACTTTTTGTTATATTTTATCCATTGTTTCTTTGGGTTTCTTAATGCTAACAGTTCTTCATGATCTGAACTATTACAGTTATATACTATGGTGCTTACTTCAAATACCTGATCACTGGATTCAGCTTTATTCTTCATTGTCAATAAGGTACTGTTTGTAACCATGTGTTTTACAGCAACAAGTGAAGAAATAAGAAATATTTTCTAGTTAAGGAATTATAAAAAGATAAAGTTGTTAAATTTTAGCACTCTCTATAGACATTACTATTGAAAAGCAGTTGTTCATTTTCAATGAATATTTTAAATAATATTAAGTGATAAATTTAACTTCCAAATTTTAAAATATTTGACAGTCTATTCACAATAGACTTCACTTTGTAAAATCTTTGTACATAATCTTAAGGAAATTTCCACAAGGTTGCAAGATTTTAAGTTTATTGTTATTTAAAATAATTATTTTAAAACTGTACTTCAAATAGCCTCAAAATTTATTAAAGGTTCTTCAGAAGAGTGGAGGTTTGTGACTTTATATTCAGGCTCTCATTCTCTACCCTCTCCATAACTGCTCTGCTTTTTTAGAACATAAAAAACTAAAACATTTAAAGTAAATACTTGGCCGGGTGTGGCAGCTCACACCTGTCATCCCAGCCCTTTGGGAGGTCAAGGCAGGAGGACTGCCCAAAAGACCAGCCTGGGCAACATAGTAAGACCTCATAGCTACTATAAATAAATAAATAGCTCAACATAATGAGATCTCATAGCTACTATAAATAAATAAATCAGAAGGAAAAAAATTAGCGAAGCATGGTGGCACGTGCCCGTGAAACCAGCTACAGCTACTCAGAAGGATGAGGAAGGAAGATCCATTGAATCCGGTAGATGGGAGTGGCAGTGATTCATGATTGGGCTACTGCATTTCAGTCTGCATGACACAGCAAGACCCAGATTAAGAAAAAGAAAAGAAAAGAGGATACTTAAAGCTTTATGGTGTATGGTATGATCATGTGAATTGCAGTTGCTCATCTTAAAATAAAAAGAATACACACTTTGTGGTAGGAGTCAGAAGGAGAATTCATCAGTAGAAAATATTGCATGTTGAAATAAATTTATCAATAACATCAGAAAAGATCATATATATTGAACACTTGCTGTGTGTCTAGTAGTTCTAATTAACTTACATTTATTAACTTGTTTGATTTTCAAAACAGTCTATGGGTGGGTAACATACACATTCTACAATAAGAAAACTGAGGCAAAAAAAATTAACTTTTCCAAAGTTATTCTGCTAGCATGTGTTTACATATAGTTTATTCTTTGAAGGATCAAATTCTAGAGTAACACCCTAAATTTGTTTTTTTTCTTTGATTGCTTTTCCTTCAAAGCTACCACTTAATCTCTAATGTATGATGGTGATCATTCCAAGCACGTATACAATAAAAGGTGGACCCTGTTGGCTGAACTTAGATTTGAGAATCAATACATTGTAAGTTCTCAACCAAACCAAATATTTGATTTCTCAAAATAGTCAAGAATTCTAAAATCACAGTCCTTTAATCCAGCTGGGAGAGCAAGTGTTCTTTTATATAACATTAGTTTTCCATTTACTTCAGGGGTTGTCAAGGACGTCATTGAAGCAAACTTCAAAGTTAATGATGGTAGGTATTTTTGGCTTTGAAATGTTTTGTGCTACTATTTGCCAACACTGAGATAGAGACTGTAAAGAATGTCCTGAGTTTCAAGAAAAATTCAATTTTCTTCATTTTTTCTTTTAGTCTAAGATTTTACAGTGGTGCAATTCAAGATAAAGAAAAGAGACAAAGAGATTTAAGTTTCTTTTCTGGTTCTAGTAGTTGATAGTTACGTAAAATTAATCATTCTGAATTTTGTGATTTGCAATATGAATTATATGGGTATCATAACAACATTTTCTATATAGGGTAGGTAAAAGAATTGAATGAGATAATTCAGGTGAAGGATGTCAGGTGTGTGAAGCTTTGGGTCCTTTACCCTCATTTCCTCTTTCTTGTCTTCTCCAGAGTCGCTGTAGGCCCCAAATTTATAAATACTAATATGCATTAAGAAATATATCATGGCATCAGTTTTAACATAATTGACTGGTTTCTCCCTCTGAATATCATATAGAGTCAATTTATTTATCTCAATAGATCATAGCTAGATGTTGGGTCAGTGGCTTGTTTACATTTTTAAAGTAATGACTTCAATTCCAAACTGGCATGAAGTTCAGCAAAATCATAAAAAAGTATTTGTTTTATGAGGAAATATATTTCTAATAGATACACTGAATGCTAGTGATGAAAAGTAAAAATTACATTGAATTGACTTTTTCTAACTGTGAATAGGAAATTCCATCTATCTAGGAAAATGTTGAAACTGGGTTTACACTTTATTATATACATTTTATCATATACAATTTACCATGCACATATAAACATGTCTGTCAAAATGAAAACCTAAATGCTTTGTTATTTTGACAAATACATATTTTAAATGTTGTAACAATATTAATAAGATTATTTGGGGATCCCAAATATAAACTTCCACATGGATGAACACACCATATAATGTTTCTTTTGATATTATTACAAGGAATCTTCCTCAGATAGGTTTCAAATTGAATGCACCTTCTCTCACATAAGTAATGATGTAGAAAATTTTCATCTAAATATAAGCTGCCTATCAAATATTTCACAGTACTTCCCAGAGATTTTAAGTGCTAATACTTAAAAATATGTACAGTATGCTAAAAGACCTAATCTAAAGCATTTGATTTTATTTCATAAAAATATTTGATTGACTGGGCATGATGGCTCATGTCTGTAATCCCAGCACTTTGGGAGGCCAAGGCGGGTGGATCACATGAGGTCAGAAGTTCGAGACCAGCCTGGCCAACATGGTGAAAACCTGTCTCTACTTAAAATACAAAAAATTAGCATGGCATGGTGGTGTGCACCTGTAATCCCAGTTACTTGGGGGTCTGAGGCAGGAGAATTGTTTGAACCCAGAGGCAGAGGTTGCAGTGAGCCAAGATGGCACCATTGCACTCAACAAGTGTGAAACTCCTTCTCAAAAAAATAATAACTAATGTCACAGAAAGCTTAATTTAACCATACGTTTGTTTCCAAAGGTCTAGTTGTTCTTTGCAGCATGCTTTCTAGTGGTATATTGTCAAGGAATTCAATTTTATAATTTATCTTAATATATTGGTTTTCCTATTACATCTTTTATTGTCATTACAGCTGTTTTTAGAAATCATTAAAAATAAACGTACCTGTTTTTGTTTTGTGTTTGTTTTTAGAGACAGAGAAGCAACAATGAAAAAAAATACATCGAGTAGTCATATACTGTCTAATTATTATCTATTATTGACATTCTATGGATGACCATTATCTAAAAAAGTTTTTTTAACTGGGAAGTTTTAGAAAATCATAAAACACAATATTAA
Organism: Cheracebus regulus; assembly: GCA_963574635.1. NCBI lineage: Eukaryota > Metazoa > Chordata > Mammalia > Primates > Pitheciidae > Cheracebus > Cheracebus regulus. The sequence continues at coordinate 32,800 of CAUYQU010095841.1, forward strand.
CAAGAAATACTGTAGCAGGAAAAAAACATGTAAAGACTGTTACAGTGATGCTTTCAAAGCAAACACCATAGACATCTACTTCCAACACGTAGCTGACCAATACTCTTGACAAAAACTTTTGAAAAAGGCAATAAATATGGGAAAGAGAAACTCCACATAACTGATGAATAACTAAAACTTTGCTCAACCTTATTAATTATGAGAGATGTGTATTAAACCCAGAGTGAAATATCACTACACACCATGAGGATGGCTAACTTTAAAAAAAAATGAAAATAACAGGTGGCAAAGACATGGAACAACTGGGACTTTCATAAAATGACATCTTATAGACCAAAAAAAGCCACATAGCACTGACTTGGTATGTTTCCACAGAATACAATCACTTTGAAAGGCTGCCTAGAACACAGCCTTAACATTTACATGCATTGGCAGCCAACAATTCCACTCTTACGTATGCCTTCAACAGAATTAACTCTGTGTGTACATGTGCGTATATGTGTGTATGCATGTACGTATATATGTAGAGACAGAGACAGAGTGAGAGAGTGCTACTATTAATTATTGTCCCAAGCTGAAAACACTACCAGGTGTTCACAACACAGTCATGCAATGCAGTGCTATAAATTACTGAGAATAAAAGACTGATCAGTATATACAACAGCATAAATCAAGCTCACCGATAAAACACTGAGGGGGAGAAATCCAGGCTCGAAAGGGTACATACTGTGCGATTCCATTTACAAAAGGAAATCCGAGTTAGAAAAACAGACTTGATGTTGATAAAGGCGAGGGAACAGTGTCAGGACTGACAGTCGGGAGGGGACACTCAGCAGTCCCGCAAATGTTAGGACACCCGAGGTGGGTGCTAGTTAGGTTTACTACTTGCGCATTTCAAGGTATGAATATTTCAGTTAACATATATTTTAACAAAAAAGCAAAAATTAATTTTGGAAATTTGGCTCAGAGCTCAGTGTTTCTCCCTGCAGTGTTATCTTTGTAATATTACAGGGCTAACCTTCTTAAATAAATTGTAGAATGGATGCATCCACAGCTCAAAGGCTACTTGCTTAGTTTGTCTCCCTTCCTCTGACTTGTGAAATTGCCACAGTGATGCCAGGGTCAGGCAATCTAAAACTGCAAAGCAGAGAAGTGAGAAGCCTTTCTGTATTTTCTTTCCATACTTTTGGACTTGTTTTCTCTTTTGCTTCATGATTTTATTTTTGTGCTTATTTTTCTCCAATAATGTAAAATACATACATTCAAATCTCCTTGATGGCTAATTTCAAAGCTTTAAACAATGTATTGAATATAAATTACTTTAATTATAAACAGCAAGAATGAAACATTATCTGCTATTTCTTACCCCTATGGAATAAATAATTCAGTTCTATTTTCTTCATCTTATCCTCTAGCACTTCTGTTTTTAAAACGGTGTTTTTGATAGTAAAAGCAAAATTTTTTCATCCAGATTACAAAGATCAATTCATTTAGTTCTTTCTTAACCTCTTTGACTTGAATCATCTCTCAGTTTACTATAATTCTTTTTTTCTATTTATTTCACAATGGATTTCATTAAATATTCATAGGTTGTTTAAGTTCGAATTCTATGAAGTTGTTTTTCCTGTTCTCTCACTCAGGAATATAAATTAAAGAGTGCATATTGATTCTTAGTTTAAATATTTCCAGCTTAATCTTTTTAATAACGGTATTTCTTGTAGTAAAATCAAAGATGTCACATGTTTATATGTAATTTGATTCTTAAAAACAGTCTATTTGTTGAATTTATTGTACAGTGCTGAGTTAAAAACAATTGAATGTAAAGAAAAAATTGTATGAGTGTTAATTGTGTTTCTGAAGTTCAAATGAGCACAAACTGATGAGAGAATTGTTTTGTGCGGAGAGGGATGGATTTAAAAAACCACTAATCAGTGTAGGAACAAAGTGTTCTAAGAAAACCTGACTAAAATAAATTGCATCTAGTTATGATGTAGTTTTAATATATTAATGGCCTATTAAATATAAAAACAAAGAGTTGATATATTCAGTTTTGGTATCATTTTGTTAATATATTAAGGATGAAAACTTTTATTTTTTTCTCCCCCCAACCCCCGGATGAAAACTTTTAACATAAAATCTGAAAAACAAAGACTTGAGCAATCACACATTTACCACAAGAAAAGCTCAGTGATATTTTATAGAACACAAATCAAAAGGTATAAAAATTAAGTTGTAGACTTTAACTAATTATGACATTATAGAATATTTTAAAATGTTAAGTCAAGCTTCTTCAACCATGGTTATCATCATGAAGCCCATCCTCTCATACATATAAATCTTGTTAATACGTACACACAGTATCATAACACTTTGAGAAGCTATAAAAACCAACACGCATATGTGATCTCGTGTAGTGCATGCATATGAGTTTACCCATAAATGAGTTTTACCCATAAATGGTCAATGCAAATCATAAAATAATTTATTCAAAAAAATATTTATTGAGCTTCTATTTGTCAGACTGTTTTGTTTATTTATTACAATACCAATTCGAACATGATGCAGATGTTGCTTTCAAGGGGCTCAATCTAAACGTGTAAAAAGTAAACTCTTCTAAAACAAGAACAGAAAATCAAACACAGCATGTTCTCATAAGTGGGAACTGAACGATGAGAACACAAGGACACAGGGAGGGGAACACCACACATCGGGGCCTGTCTGGGGGTAGGGGGCAAGGAGAGGGAGAGCATTAGGACAAATACCTAATGCAGGCAGGACTTAAAACCTAGATGATGGGTTGATGGGTGCAGCAAACCACCATGGCACATACACACCTATGTAACAAGCCTGCACGTTCAACACATGTATTCCAGAACTTAAAGTAAAATGGAAAAAATAAAAAAATAAACTCTTCTAACAATACAGCAGTATAAATGTCATAAGGAAAATAGCAATATTGATCACATTTTTTTTGTAATAATGATAATGTAGGTCTCATTTTTTAAGATGAGAGGATAGAAGCACAAGGAGAGGGTTTTAATCGCCTGGTATCATCCTGCAGTACTGGTGTCAGGACTGAAACTGGCACAACTAATTCTGGAGCTTAAGGTCCTGACCACTTCAGTGCTGACTCCTGAAATGTTACCACGCTGTGGCCATGCAAATGAGAAGCCTTTAACTCATCTTGTAGATTCAGGTACTGCCTAGCAAATATGATCTTGGAACTACCCAGGAACAATAGGGCATTAGCAAATATAAAGATCTTCCCCCCTTTTTTTTTTAATATGGGGAAATTTTAAGCATGGCTGTTTACTACAGGGAATGATTCACATGATAGAGATGAAGGGGTTAAAAATATAGCAGAGAGATAAGAGAAAATACACCCCAAACTAAGAACAGAACAATAGAACTAGATGGAGCAATTATCTTGGTGATTATTGAATTTTTTAATGTAGGATATTTAAAAAGATTTCTATTTTTGTACTAGTTGTTACATCTGTACTTATGCCATTTTCAGTATCCTTGGTCTCCCTTCTCTTATTAAACCTTTTACTATCGGGTGTGTCAATTGTTAGTGGTTTTCTTTTCCCCACGTATTAACTATATCAATCAATGAGCTGCTCCAGCTTCCTCTTTTCCTCTGTCTTTCATTTCTCAGTTGATTTATTTCAACTTTGCCAAACATAGAGCCTTTGTACATCAGTCTTCCACCTTTGACCCTGCTTGTACATCAGTTTTGATGTTTACTTATTAAAATATCCATTGCCTTTCTTTTGGCAAAAAATTTTCCAGTCATTACTTGATTTTCATGAAGCTTGGTCTGAAACATACCCTTTTAAATGTGCTGGTGTTAGATAATTCTCCCAATTCTTATGTTTTAGACTTTTTCCCACTGTTCCGGCAGTAAAGTTCCAACTGTTTAGTGGGTAGCTTTTTGACTTTTTGTCTTGGTAGTGGAGGGAGGAATTGTGTGTCCTCTTGCAGTTTGCTATTCGTTTTTTCTACAGCCTTAAGTTCCTTCCCTTTTGCTTCTTTCCCCTTTACCACTGTTAAAACAAACAAACAAACAAACAAACAAAAAAAAACAAATAAAACCTTCACCGAATTAAACTTAAAAGTTAAGTTTAACTGAGCAAAGAACAATTCTCAAATCAGTCAGCCTCTCCAGGCAGAGTAGGCTCAGAGATGCCAGCATAGCCACATGGTAGAAGATTTTTGGACAGAAAAAAGGAAAGTGATGTACAGAGAACAGAAGTGAGGTGCAGAGACAGCCAGGTTGGGTACAGCTCTGTGTGTGCCTTATTTGAACACAATTTGAACAGTTGGCCACTTTAGACTGGCCAAAACTCAGTGAGATTGGCACAAGTGTAGACTACAGTCTGCTTATACCTCAATTTAGGTTATAGTTCATAATGTACAGAGGAACCTTTAGGCTGAACTTAAAATATGTAAGGAGGCAGCTTTAGGCTAAACTTGATTTAACGCCATTCAATTGTCAAAGGATGATCTCTTTTTCCTTTTTGCCGTTTTTTCCTCCCCCAGAAACTACACATTTCAAATGATTGTCACTTCAAACGGCAAGTCCTAATTCCCTTACCTGCAGAACACACTCTGACCTACTAGGGTACTTATTTTAGTATTTTCAGACTTAGGGATCACTTGCTCTATCTGACAGTGATTTGAGGTCAGCCTTCAGTCCATTGCCAACTCCTTTATCTCTTCTTAATTTTCTCAGGATGGAATGGGTGAGCATGTGAGACACTGCTTGCTGGAATTTGGTGAGGTTCGCAGCGGTGTTTTTTTTGGTATAAAATAGAACTGTGTTGAAGTCTGGTTATCTTTTGACTTCAAGTTAACACCAAGGAGAGGGATTTTGTATGTTTCTTTTTTTTTTTTTTCTTGTTGCTATTCTGAATTGATTCAATATTCAATGAAGGGTGTGCACTTCGCACTGCCCTTGTTGTCAGCTTCCAGGAGTCTTATTTTCTTCAACACAGTGATCACAGTTATTTTTAAAGTCCTGTCTCTCATTCTCATATGCTGATCTCTTATAGGTTCTCATCTATGGTCTGTTATTTTTGCTTAGATTTTGGTCACAAGATTCTCTCATTTCACATTCCTAGGATTTTTCCTTTTTAAAAAAAAAAAATGACATCTTCCTCTCCTAAGTAAATAGAGTAGATGGGCTGGACACCTTAATCTTTTCACAGACCCACATGAGCTAAGGTTGGTGTGTAATTTTAATCAGTGTACCTTGGACTCACCTCTGTTCTAAGAATATGACTCTTTAAAATTCTCTGTTGAGACCCCCACAGGCAAGTGTCTCTTCAACACCGGGTCCTGCAGGAAATTTGTTCTGATTCACAGATCTCTTTGGTTTTGATCTTTAGCCTTCCATTTTGAGATTCCTTCACATTTGGCAAAGGTCCCAGGTAGCGACAGTCTGTGGGTTTGATGTTGCGCAAACCTCCAGCTTTTCATTAATCCCCAAAAGCTCTGCTGTTCCTTTGTTCCCTGCTGGGGAGCAAGCCTGGGTTCTCAGCCTCTCCTTGGGGCAGGAGAAGGACACACCCTCAGAGAAAAAGCTGTACAGCCTTGTTGCTATAAACTTACCAAAAGGGATTCTGATTCTTCTCATGGTTCTCAGACCCTTCCTAGCGTCTGACTACTAACCGCCATGAGACAGCAGAAAATTTTAATAGGATTTTGTAGAAGTTTGGTCAAATTCTTTAGCATTCTACTCAGAAGACTTATGAATTTAGTAAGTGTATTGCACATGTAACAAGTCTTATGTTTGATAACTCTCTCTTGATTTTTAACCTAAAATAAAAGCTGTCTGGTTTGATCAAGCCCAGGTTCTAAGGTTCTAGCCAGTTCCAGAATTGGCAAGTGACCTCACCCTAAGTCACAGCTCTCTGAAGTCTTTAACTACAGAGCTTTTTAAATTCATTCTCCCTTCTCCAACTTTTCTGACTAGAAAATCTGTCCTGGAAGACTATATTATTCTTCTCAGAAGCAAGTAAATGACTTACGTGTTTTTAAGTCATCATTTAAAGTCACCAGTTTCAATTACTAAAACAACAAACTATAAAACATCTAGGAATGAATCTAAAAAGGGTTAGAAGACCTACAGATAAAAAGTTATAAAATTTTACTGGAGAAGTTTTAAAATGAAGAAAGAATTAGAGCAATTATTGCCTGTTTTAGGAGAGAAATATTCAATACCATAAAAACATAAAATTTCACAAAAAACACAAATCTATTAAGTAAAAAATTTTAATCAAAACCACAAAAATGATTTTTACAGAAGTGAACATATTGATATAAAACTTAGAATGGAAGAGCAGTATAGCAAGAATAGCAGCATTCAAAGGAGGAGGAGGAGAAAAGTTAAGGCCGATAGGATTATAAGAGTTAAGACAGAGAGTTACAGGTTGGTACAGGCATGGAGAAACTGACCAAGGGAAGACACCTGAGAAGGAGAAGGAGGCATGCACATGCATATGCCTCTTCAGTAGTTGGTAAATGGGCATGGAAGAGCAGTGAGGAGGCTGGAATCCATAAACGAGGCAGGCAAAGTATGTGTCACTACTTCAGCTGATACAGGAAAGTCACTGCAGGTGGGTTAACTTGCTTTGTAACAAGATAATGTTTAGCATAGAACTATGAACAATGAATTTCCTAAAAATGAATCTAAGAAAAGATGTCTAAATTTTCATTAGAGAACTTTATAAAATTTTATTAAAAGGGATTTTAGAAAACTAATCAAAAAGTATAATATACAATATTCATGGATACAATCAACATTTATCAAAATATAAACATGTCAATTCTCTCCAAATTGATATGCAAACTCTAAGCAATTTTAACTAACATCTTGAACTTTAAAAAATTGATTTTATAATTCATATGGATTTACAAAGTACCAAATATTATCATGGCATTCCTGAATGAGACTGGGAAGTATACCTAGGGCCCCAACAATATTTGTAATGTAATTTCTCATCATGGTAGACACATTTATATTTGTTATATTTTATTTCCACCTTGTTTATGACAAGAATTACATACTAAAATTAAATTAAAATGTATAAACATTCAATGATATATGAAAAACTGGAAAAAATTATTCAGCTTATATTAGAAGTAAATGGCAAATATTTAACATAAAAAGAGCTACCATAGAATGAGTTAAAAAGTGTTTCCTCTCTTCAAGTTTTTGGAAAGGTTTGAGAAGGGCTTATATTAGTTAAGTTTTAAATGTCTGCTGTAGCTCATCAGTAAAGCCATTAGGTTCAGAGCTTTTCTTTGTTGGGAGATTTTTGATTACTGATTCTACTTTCTTACTAGTTTTAGTTTTATTCAGATTTTCCATTTCTTTATGTTTAGTGTTGATACATTTTGTGCTTCTAGAAATGTGTTGAATTCATCCAGGTTATCCCTTTTGTTAATGCAAGTATTCACAGCACTCTTTCATAAACTTTTTATTTCTAAATATTTGATATCATTCCCACTTTCATTTCTAACTTTAGTATTTTGAACCTTCTCCATTTTTTCCATTGTCCTTCTAGACAAAGATTTGTAAATTTTGTTGATCTTTTCTAACAACTAACATTTGCTTTTATTGATACTCTCTTTCATTTTTCTTATTTTCTATTTCATTTATTTCTGCTCTAATTTTTATTATTTCCTTCCTTTCCTTAGCTTTGTATTTAGTTTGTTCTTCTTCTTCTAGCTCCTTAACATAGAAAGTTACGTTGTTGATTTTACATCTTTCTTGTTTTTTATGTTTTTAAAGAAAATCATTTATAGTTATAAGTTCACCCTCATTTCTACTTTCACGGAATCCCATTAGTTTTGACATGTTGTGTTTCATTTCTGTTCATTTCTAAGTATTTTCTAATTTTCTTTGTTGATTTATTCTTTGATTCATCAGTTATTTAACAGTGTGTTGTATAATTTCAACACATTCAGGAATTTTTCAGTTTTACTTGTCTTATTTATTTCTAACTTTAAGTGGTGTAAGAGAAGATACTTTGTATGGTATCTGTTTTTAACATTTATTGATACTTACTCTGTGGCTTATAAATGATCTCTCCTGAAAAATATCCCATGTGTAACTGAGAAGAATGTGTATGCTGTTGTTGTTGGGTAGAGTGAATATCTATGCAACAATTCTCAGTGAAATACTAACAAACTGAATTCAGCAATATATTTAAAAGATTATACATGATCAAGTGGGATTTATTTTTGAAATACAAGGATGGTGTAACCTATAAAATGAGCAATGTAATAACTCACTTTAATATAATGAAAAAAACATGATTATATCAATTGATATAGAGAAAGGACTTGATAAAAGTCTACAGCCTTTCATGATGAAAACACTCAATATACTAGGAATGGAAGGAAACTACCTCAACAAAATCCAAGCATATATAAAAACTCCACAGTGAACATTACACTAAATGGTGAAATACTGAACGTTTTACTTCTAAGATTAGGAATAAGGCAAGAATGTCCACTTTCAACACTTATATTCAACATGGTACTGAATGTCTAGCCAGAGAAATTAAGCCAGAAAAAGAAATTAAATACATGCAAATTGGAACGGACAAAATAAAATGATTTATGTTCACAGAGATTTCATACTCTCACACATACATAAACTATTAGAACTAATAAGTGAATTAACAAAGTAGCACGATAGAAAGTCATCACTCAAAATCAGATGCATTTTTATGTACTAACAATGAACAATCTCAAAAGAAAGTTCTAAAACCAATTTCATTTACAGTAGCATCAAGAAGAATAAAATATTTAGGGAACTAAGCTAACCATGGAATTGAAAGACGCATACAATAAAGTCTACAAAACGTTGCTGAAAGAAATTAAAGAAGGCACAAAGGAAGGTAGATGCAGCCCATGGAAGACTTAATATTGTTAATATGTCAACCCTACCCAGAGTGATACAGATTTAATGCAATCTCTGTCAAAATCACAATGATGGTTTATTTTTTGCAGAAATAAGAAAAAACTATCCTAAAATTCATGAGACATCTCAAGGGACCCCCAAATAACCAAAATTATCTTGAAAAAGAAGAACAGAGCTAGAGAACTCACATTTTCTGATTTCAAAACTTACTACCAAGTTGTAGTATATGTGTGCTACTAACATAAAGACAGACATACAAACCAGTGGAATAAAATGGAGGTATAGGAAATAAACATTCACATATACAGTAAGAAGTTTTTTTTATCAACATATGAGACTATTCAATAGAGAAAGGATAGCCTTTTCAACAAATTGTGCTGAAAAAAATAGCCACATGCAAAAGAATGGAGTTGAACCCTTAACTTGATACCATATATGAAATTAACTCAAAATGCATCTAAAACATAAATGTAAGACCTAAACCTATAACATTCTTAGAAGAAAACATAGGGGTAAAAACTTCAAAACACTAGATTTCTTGGGTATGACAAAAAAGGCACAGGCAACAACAAAAAATAATCCAATTAAACTTCATAACAATTTTAAAAATATTTTGTGTCAAAAAATGTCAAAAGAGGAAAAAGGCAATCTACAGAATGAGAGAAAATATTTGTAAATCATATATTTGATAAGGCATAATTATCAGAATATATGTAGAACTTCTAAAATTTAGTGACAAAAAAAGCAAACTGATTCAAAAATGGGCAAAAGACTTTCACAGACATTTCTCCAAAGAAGATATACAAATGATCAAGAAGCACATGAAAAGATACCCAACATTACTATCATTAGGAAAACAAAAATCTTAACAACAATGAAATACCACTTTATACCAGTTAGGATGGTTACTATAACAAAACAAAACAAAACAAAACAAAAAAAGAAAGAAAGAAAGAAAAAGAAAAAGAAAAAAAAAACAGAGAATAACAAATGGTGGTGAGGAAGTGAAAAACTCAGATTTCTTGTGCACCACAGGTGAGAATGTAAAGTGGTACAGTCACCTTGGAAAACAGAATGGCAGTTCCTCAAGAAATTAAAAATACAATTACCACGTAACCCAGAAATTCTACTTCTGGGTATGCACCTAACTTAATTGAAAATAGAGGCTCAAGTACATATTTGTTCATAGCAACATTATTCACAATAACTAAAATGTGAAAGCAATCCAACTGCCTATTAACATATGAATAGATAGCAAAATATGGCATATATAAACAATGGAATATTATTCTGTCTGCCTTTAAAAAGGAGATTCTGATATATGCTATCCCATGGATAAAGCTTGAGCACATCATGCTTAGAGAAATAAGACAGTAATACACACACAGAAATCAATTACATGATTCCACTTATATGAGGTACCTTGAATAGTGAAAATTATAGAGATGGAAAGTAGAATGGTGATTGCCAGATGGTGGGGGCAGGTGGAACGGGCATTACTGTTTAATGAGTATAAAGTTTCAGTTTTATAATAAAAGGAGTTATGGAGATGGACGGTAGTGATGCTGCATAGTATGAATGTATTTAATACCATTGAGCAATACACTGGAAAATTGTTAAGACGATAAATTTTATGTTATGTGAATAGTATCAAAATAGAATATTGGGAAAAATTCACAAATCAATAAAAGAACTATCAATACAACTGAAAATTTGGCTAAGTGTATGAAGAAATGGTTAATGAAACAATGTATGCTAATGCCTTTAAAACTTACAAAAAGCTATGACTACTATGCAAAAATATATTTTGTAAATATGATTACACACTTTTTCTTAATTTATAAGATTTAAAACATCACTTCTTTTAGCATACAGTGTTGGTACGGACTTAGGAAAATAGACACACAATGGTAATTGTGTAAACTGCTGTCATAACAATGGAAAATAGTAACTACAAAGCCATTAAATTTAAAAAGCATAGTCCCTTTCCTCCAGCAATTATGTATCTAGGGATTTATCTTAAAGCTATAATAATATGCATTTAAGAAGATCAATATTTATCTTTTTTTTTACTTTTTGTTACAGCAAAAGATGTGCAAAAACCAGAAGTCAATCAATAAAGAATTACTTATGTAAATTATAACACATAAAAAAAATGAATGATCTTCAGCCATCAATATAAATGAAGGCTTTCTATATAAACCAATAGGTTAATAGGCAGAATACATGAGTGAATATATTATACTCATTTACAAAAGCATCTACATGCATATGTGATTGCATATAGCATCTAGGAAACAGTGCATAGAAAGTAGTAACGATGATTACCTCTAGAACTGGGTGAATGTGAAACAAGGTATAAGAAAAATGTACTTTTCAATATTTATTCTATTTTACTTTTAGGAATGTGTAAAAATTAGATTGTCCATTCACAATTTTATAAATCATTGATTTATTTTAAAATTTTATAAAATATTTGATTTATGAATAATTTAAAATCTGTTTTCTTCATAGTATATTCTTATAAATTTGTCTTTTCTGTATTTAAAATTTTCACCAAAATTATATTATTCTGGAGTTTTTTCCTCATTTTTCCTACAAATTTTTTTGATCTTTAAAAACAAAAATCTATGAGTTTTCAAAGTCTGTTGCTTTTTAAATTTTAAATTCATATATTTATAAATTTCTTCATTAGTATTTCAAAATTACTACCTTTTAATAAACATATAAGCTGAAAGATTCATTAATTTTCATTCTTTTATGTGTAGTTTGGTTGTATTCTGTAATTATCTCTATGAATAATCAAATTAGCATACAAAAGCCATTTCAGTAGTTTAACTTTTAAAATATTTTCATACTTAGAGAATTTTCTCTTTTTATTTGAATATTCAAATTAATGAAATGGTTTCACACTTTTGGTTTCCCTGATTCTAGAATGCCGAGCAATAGAAGCTAGAGGAAGTTGATAATTTGCACAGTGTTACAAAGAAATCTCTCATAAACCAAAATTTCAACAATTGCACACTCTTGAAATAGTCCACTGCTGCAATGTCCTGGCCTTCTCCTAGCTCTCCAACTGGGTTCCTTACTGTATTTATTTATTTATTTATTTATTTTTGTCCTCCATCCCAAAAATTCAAATTCCCTTGGACATAATTTTAAGGCATCAGAATGGATGATTTCATATGGGTTATAGTCTCCAAACACACACACACAAAAAAAACTTTAAAGTTAAAAGTTTCTTAAAAGCTATGATCATAAATACAGATGTAATATGAATGATGATAAACTAGAACCAAAAAAAATTGTTAAAATTCATGTAGATTTATACAACATATAAACAATTCATTAATTTAGAAGAGGAATGATTAATGAAAAGACTGAAAATAATTTGTTTTAAAATATCTGTATACATTTTCAAATATTATATAAATTAATACATAATTTGACAATTTTTCTTCACTTTTAGTACATGCGTTTATTTCTGTATTTAACGAATATGTAAATTGTAAAGGCAAATACAAATTAAAAACAAAAGTTAATTCTCTCTATTGAAAATAAGGAGAGAGGCGTCTCTCTTTTTTTAGAGCATTTAGATTACAAAACTTGTGAACTGGATGCTTTTTATTGGTCTCTATTTTATTCTTTCTATATATTTAAGAAGTACAAGTGTAGTTTTATTACATGAGTATATTGTGTATCTATGAAATCTGGGCTTTTAGTGTAACTATCACCCAAATAATGTACATTGTACCCATTAAGTAATTTTCATTCCTCTTTCCAATTCCACCTTCCCATGCATCCAAGTTTCCAATGTCTATTACCCCACACTCTATGTCCATGTTTATACATTATTTACCTCCACTTCCAAGTGAGAACACGTATTCTTTGACTTTCTGTTTCTGAGTTGAGATAACATCTCACACCAGTTAGAATGGCAATCATTAAAAAGTCAGGAAACAACAGATGTTGGAGAGGCTGTGGAGAAATAGGAACACTTTTACACTGTTGGTGGGAGTGTAAATTTGTTTTAACCGTTGTAGAATACAGTGTGACGATTCCTCAAGGATCTAGAAATAGAAGTAACACTTGACCAAGCAATCCCATTACCATGCATATACTCAAAGGATTATAAATTGTTCTACTATTAAGACATATGCACATGTATGTTTACTGCAGCACTATTCACAATAGCAAAGACTTGGAACCAACCCAAATGCCCATCAATGTCAGACTGAATAAGGAAAATGTGGCACATATACACCACAGAATACTATGCAGCTGTAAAAAAGGATGAGTTCATGTCCTTTGCAGGGACATGGATGAAGCTGGAAACCATAATTCTCAGCAAACATAATTCTGTGTTTACAGGAACAGAAAAGCAAACACTGCATGTTCTCACTCATAAGTGGGAGCCGAACAATGAGAGCATATGGGCACAGGGAGGGGAACATCACATATGGGGCCTGTCAGGGTTGTTGGGGGTGGGGGACAAGAGGAGGGATAGCATTAGGAGAAATACCTAATGTATATGATGGGCTGATGGGTGCAGCAAACCACCATGGCACATGTATACATATGTAACAAACCTGCGTGTTCTGCATATGTATCCCAGTATGTAAAGCATAAAAAATATGCTAATTACATTCAATAAATTCTTTTTTTGGGTAAAATATATATATATATGTAACTGAACAGCAACACCATTTCGGAATTGTCTTCTTATCTTGCCATGCACATAATTATTCTCAAATTAGTCAGTAACTTCTATGGCTTCTTTAGGCAAATGCAGGTTAATTTATTAAAAGCTCCTGAAATGTCAACAGCTAGAAGGAATACAAATGCAGCCAAATTACTTACTTTTCTTTTTTTTTTTTAGGCTGAGTTTCGCTCCTGTTGCCCAGGCTGGAGTGCAATGGTACAATCTCGGCTCACGGCAACCTGCACATCCTGGGTTCAAGCGATTCTCCTGCCCTAACCTCCCAAGTAGCTGGGATTACAGGCATGCACCACCACACCTGGCTAATTTTGCATTTTTAGTAGATATGGAGTTACTCCATGTTAGTCAGGCTGGTCTCAAACTCCTGACCTCAGGTGATCCGACCGCCTCGGCCTCCCAAAGTGCTGGGATTTGTGAGTCACCATACCCAGCCCAAATGACCTAGTTTTAAATTGAAGCTACTATCATTGCTGTATTGCACGGACAATCTAAACCTGGATTTTCTCCCAAATGCATTGGCCTGAATGGAAAAAACAAACTTTACTGGTAACACCTTGAAAGTCACTTTTAGAAGACTTGATTGCACCTAATTTCAAATATGTCATTATGGTTTGAGGATTGTATTGAAATCCATTTTCTTCTGCATAGAGACAATAACAAGGTAATGGTTCTGCCTAACATGATACAACTATCCTGTGACTGTGATTATTTTAGATTTTAGATGTTGGAGATTTTAGAGATTTAGACTAGAGGGATTTTGTTCTTTAGGGATTTCAATATTTGGGACTATGGCATTCAGGATTGTGTCTTTCAGGATAGGATAGGATTATTATCCAAACTCTGTATGCTTTTTGAGAGGTCATGTGATTTTAAATAATACAGTCAGTAAAGATCCTATAGAGAAGATGACATTGTGTGAACGTTAGAGTTAGGTGCCATGTAGATCTAGAGGGAATGTATTTCTGGCAGGTGAAAGATCAAGCACAAGACTTTGCAGTGGAAACCAATCTCATATGAGGAATGGCAAAGAGATCAATAAAGATGGAGAGGATGTGAGCAAAAGGGAAAATAAAAAGAAATTAAGTTAAGGAGAAAATAGGAAGGTTAAATTGTGTAATGTCTTATGGCTTTTAATTTAGATTTTGCTCTTAGAGAAGTAAAAAATTTAAGAAGAAGAATCAGCTAGGAGGTCATTGCTGTAATTCAGATTAGAGGTGATGAAGGCTCACAGCCAAATGATGGGAGAAGTGAGGGGTGGTCAGATTCTGGACTTACCTTGAATCCATGGAATTGACTATTGATGAGACATGGGATGTGAAATAAAATGGAGGATCAAAGAGGAAATGAAGGTTTGGGGGCTAGAAAAATCTAAAACATACAAAAATCCAAAATATAAAAATTAAATAATTGCATTGCCCCTGAGATAGAGAAGGTCTGGGAAAGTGAATTTGCTTGAGGGTATATCACAATTCCATTTTTGGATGTGCTAAATATAAGCCACCTTCTTCTATCCCAGGAGAGACGCTATGTGTGCATTTGAGGCTACAGTACAGGAGAGAAGCTTACTTTGGAGGTACCAGTTTAGAAATCATTTAACATACAGATAACACTTATAGGCAAAAACCCGAGTGACTTTCCAATAAAATAAGTGTAGACACACAAACGAGGTGCAGAGACACAAAAAGGTATTATAGTAGGAATGGTCAATGCAGTAGTAAGATCAGAGAGCTTGGCTTCCCAAAACCAAATGGAAAAAGCATTTCAGAGGAGGATGGACTGATAAGTGACAAATACTGCTAGCAAGTCAAGTGAGCTGAGCACGGAGAATTAAAAACTTGAATTTATCAGTGATGTTTTGACAAGAAGAGTTTCAGTGGAGAAATGACAGAAGAAAATGCCAACTTGAAAATGATTCAAGAAAGAAAGTAGACAGGGACTTGAGACCGAACATACTGTACAGATAATACTTCAGAAGAATTTTGCTACTAAGCAAAGCAACAAAAAAATTTGTGGACGAGGGGATATCCAAAGATGTGTGGGATGAGAATATTTTTTTATATATTGGAAAAAATACAGCATGTTTGTATGTTGTGAGTTGGTAGAAATTAGAATACACATACACACCCACTTACATATATAATTAATGGGGCAGAATTGCTAATGTTCTCAAATAGATTTAAGGGTATTGGATCCAGTGCACAAGTTTAGCAGTCAGTCCTATGAAAAAAAAAAAAAAAAAAAAAAGTAATGACACTTTTCCCACAGGAACAGAGAAGAACATCAGGACTCCAGGCAGAGGTACAGATCAGGGAGTAGGTGTGGTGGGGAATCTAGAATTCCATCTTAATCACTCCCTGTTTCTCAGAGAAATAGGATTATTGGCTGAATATAAGGAGTGGGAGGTCTGAAGAAAAATGGGAGAGAGAATGAATCTGGGAAATCGGATTTCAAAAAGCACAAAGAGCAAAAATTCTTCAGCATTGTAGTGAATTTCTTTGATTTTACCAAAAAGGTACAAAGAGAATGAAACAGACCCCTATGAACACATTTTCCTAGCGAAAAGAATGGCTTAGGAAAAAAAAAAAAATCCATGCTAGTAGAATGCTTCTGTGTGTGCATGTGTGTGAAGTATGTGTATGTGTGTGATTTTAGGTATATTGAATATCCTATCCTTACTCCCTATACCATGAGATCATCTTTCAGCTCATCAAAGAGATTAATGTTATATCTTGTAAAGCTAGCCTCTCTTTAAAAGCTATTTTATCTCTTGCATATATCTCTGCTATGTACAAATGCAGCATTTATGTATTGGGCATTTTTCCATGATTTTGTTATATTAAATGCTTCATAAGCATCTCTGTAATATATATTTATATATCCATGTTATTATATAATTAGATTGAATTTAAGAGATGAAATTGCCACATTAAATACTTTTATATGTAAGTAGAGATGTGAAGTTGCTGAGATGTCTACATGTAACAAAAACAATAAGGAAACATGATATAACGATCTATAACAGTATTGCAATCTTCTAAACCATAAGGTTTCAGGTATGCTATCATCAAACCATGCTGAAGGATGGTGTTAACAGTTTCTAATTCTCCATACTCCTTTCTAATTCTCTAGTACCTTTAAACTAAGGAATCAGCCATCTCATTAACTTACCATTCTCTACATCACATTAACCATATTTTTAGGTATGGTGTGAGATCCTGTGTTTTCTGAGGAGCAACTCTGATCACATGATTGATGGCTATCCTTTCAATTAGGAATTCAATACAAGTTTTACTAGTTTTATGCATAATTTTATCATAATAACCAAAAACAACTTGAGAATGATTAATAAAGTATAAAAGCCACCTTTATGTAAGCCATGAAAATATGAACATATGTTTCTACTTTTGTCCTTGATTGTTAAAATGACAAATCTCATTAAATTTGAATAATGAGTACTGATCAACCACTCTCAATATACAGTTCTCCAATGCCATACAGGTTCTCCAACGTCAACACATATTCACAAGTAAAAAGTAATTGGCTATTCAACCATGATTATAGACTATACTAATCTCTTAATGAATTTTAGCCACTATACAGTATTAATAAAGAATGAGATAAAGAATAAATATTTCAGAATTATATATGGGTAACAACTATAGTTTAAGCCATTTTTAGAGCTAGAAGTATGATTAAAAACAGTAGTCTGCAGGAGGGAATATGTGTGACGCAAATAAGAAAACTAAACCAGTAACAAATTATACAAGAACTCTAAAGTTTCTATTTGGACTATTCAACATGTCTCATGTATGCTTATATTTTGGTGCAAGTATTAGAAATTTAACCAAATGAAGGCCATCACAGATGAAATTTTAAGTTATATAGGGATATACTTTTAGATTCTTACTGAAATAATCAATGAAGTAAGAATTAATCTGTCTAGCCACACAGCAAAGAGTTTACCTAGCCTTTATGTTGAAGAACTAGTCTAAATAGGTCTATTATGAGATAGATGTTATAGCTATGGAAACGAAGATTATATTCAAATATATAGAAAAAGCATGAGCATGCAGTAGTCTTTTTGATGACATCTCCAAGCACAAACACACAAATAGCTATATAGATATAAATATACTTTGGTACTTCCATCAAGATGGCTTGCAGGAAAAAATAAAAACAACCTTGAACTTACTCTAATATCCTTTGAATCTTATATGTAAGATACACCTAATTGGTCCTATAGAAGTAAAAGTCACTCATAGCAGATAATAACAAAGACTGAACCAGATGGTAAATAGCACACTATCATCCATAGGAGGCAATCTGAAAGTGGCCAGTAATGAAATTGTGCCTTTTGGAGCCAGGCAAAGTCCCCCTCCAAAAGGTATAATTTCATCACCTGCCACCTACAACTCTGAAATTTGGTTCTCTAGATCTTTAAGGATTTTTATATTGAAGATATAGATTAGCCTATTGGAAAAATAAGACTTCTGTTTATTCTATAGATACTATTGATTATGTAACATTCTGACTCTAAATTTAGGAGGTAAAAATGATATAAGAAATGAATCTTTCCTTCAAGGAACTTAGATTACTCCTCCACATTACTCTAATAGGCCATTCATGCATTTCTATAAAGAAGTACCTGAGACTGGGTAATTTATAAATAAAAGAGATTTAATTGGCCCACAGTTCTGAAGGCTTTACATGAAGCATGGCACTGATATCTGCTCAGCTACTGGTGAAGCCTTAGGGAGCTTTCAATCATGGCAGAAAGCAATGGGGAAACAGGCAGGTCACATGTCAGAGAGAGAGATACATACTGGGGAGGTAGATGGAACACACTTTTAAACAACCCCCTCATGTGAACTTAAAGGGAGAGCTTATCACCAAGGGGGTGGCCCAAGCTATCCATGAGAGATCCACTCCTATGACCCAAACACCTCCCACCAGGCCCCATCTCCAACACTGGGGATTACATTTCAAGGTGAGATTTGGGTTGGGACAAATATCCAGACTATTAACAATTATACATTCCATGTTACATGGAATAGTAATTTTACTGCAATTTGAAAAGACAAGAATATATACATATGCACACATTTGTCATATATATGTGTCATATATATGACACATATATAGAGAGAGAATATATATATATATATATAGAGAGAGAGAGAGAGAGAGAGAGAGAGAGAGAGAGGCATGAACTGGTAATTCTAACACTAATTCCCTGTCTACTCTTGGATTAAGAAAACAAGAAAATACATTTTTGGTATAGAGAACAATGTTCTTCAGTGTCAGAAGAGGGAGTTACAATATGGGTATGGAGAATTTTGGAATAAACTTTGTGTGTTCAAGTGAAATTATAGATATAAGTATAAATTGATAGTTTTCAAAATCTATCTATCTGGTAATATAGTGTGTTTATATACATATATAAGCAAATACATATATAACTATTCATACATATAAACACAGATTTACTTATGTTTACATAGCTACATAGTTAAACGTATTTTTATATGTGTTAATAGGTATATATGTATTTGCTTATATACATATAACTATGTATACTAATATATGTATTTGCTTATATACTTATATACTTATAAGTATATAAGTTAAATATATGTTTATGTATGTGAGTATACAGTTAAGTATATGTTTATGTATGTGAGAAGGCATATATGTATTTGCTTATACATAGTTAAATGTACATTTATGTGTATGAGAAGGTATATATGTGTTTGCTACATCTGCCATCTTAAAGGGCCTTGAAACAATTACACCCAAGTAGAAATGATCACTCCAGAGTCCAGATTTTGGTATCTACATTTCATTATTCACTAAAGGAACCCTAGAAAAATGACCTATTTCAGGCTGCGATAATCATAATATTCTAGAATATATTGAGCCAAACAAAAATAAACAAGTACTCAAAGATGAATGATCACATGTCCAAAAGATAAAGGAGTCAGAATATAGGGGTTGCCACTGGCCAAATCTGACACAGCTTTTGAGCATTAGAAAAATGAGAGTAAGAGATTATAACCCAATGATTAAAGAAAAAGGATCCATGATTCCTTACATCAGTTAACTAATTAATTGATGAGGGGCTGTCACTTGGAGTAGAGGGAATAGAACTGTGTTTCTTACAGTAGAAATCAACACAGAAAGAATAATGCAATCATAAAACTACCATTTGGTAATCATCATTTTAATAAGGTAAGAATCAACAATAAATGGTGAAATTTGCAAATGGATTTTGATAAGTAACCAGATATTTTCACCTGTTCAAAGTAGGACCCATCAATTTCCTTACTGCTTACAAAGAAAAAATATTAAATTTTTAATGGACAAAGCTGACATACAACACCTTATCCAAGGTTGACATCACCAGAACATGACAAATTGACCTCAAACTTCACAAAGTGATGAACTCAAAAGAACACTTTTTTATATCATCACAAAAAAATGCAACAAAATGGAAGGCGTCTCTAGAAATAGCTGGTCAATATTTGTACTATTTAAATGGCTAAAGAACATTTATTTAATTAAAGGGTACAAAAGGGACATGAAAACTGAATGCAAGAAATAATCAGAAATGTGGCTATTTTGAAAGATACTATCAGAACAATTGGTGAAATTTGTTTAAGACCTGCAGATTATCTGTTTCCATATTTTTCTGGTTTTATAAGTATACAATGGTTATGTAAAATAATATATTCATTTTTAAGAACTCTAAAGTATCTAAGGGCAACATCCCGTAACAGATTCTATAATAGCCTCCCCAAATGAGAAAATAATATATGAACATAAACACCTGTGTGTTTGTGAGATAAACAGAGAAAGAAATAAAAGGTGACTGTTACCCTTTAGAGAATCCGATTGAGAGGGGTGCAGGAATTCTTTGTACATTTCCTGCAAATCTTATCTGAGCCTCAATATGTCCAAATAAAATTTAAAAGAAAATGTCAATTATTATTTTTTTATCCAGTTTCATTCTCCTACATATGGCTAGCCGATTACCCCAATAATGCCAATTATTATATGAAGACTTTTAGAGATTTCAAATGAACATTACAATATGGAAGTACCTGCAATTATTATTTACAAAATTTTGCTTAAATTTCCAAAATATCTGATAAATAGTTATGTGTGCCCACTCAATTGTTGCCAGAAATTTCTATATTGTGAATTTATTAGCATTGGCACAGCTGTAAAAATTACTAATCATTTATTTCCATTCCAAAATAAATGTGTGTATATCTTTCAGGAATATCCTAAAAATAGGTATGGTGATCCACAAAGCAAGATCCAGACGTCCTCTGTTGTTTTTGGACAGGTCGTAATCCTAAAACCACTGCTTAGAAGTACTCTATGTTGATAGCCAGTATGCGTGAAGATGTAGACAAACAGGCATTCTCTACATATTGGTATGAGCATATAAACTAAACAACCTATCTGTAGGAAAATATTACCATATATATCAAACTTATGAATTTATCCTAGGAAAACAATGTTAACTGCAAAAATGTATAAACAGTAAATACCATATTATTTGTGTAGTGGAACTCTTGAGAACAACTTAATTGTCCACTCTGTAAGACTGATCTAGAAATAGAAAATACATAAATGCTATACAACTCTGCATAGAATACTAGTTAAGAGTCTGAGTACCTAACTTGGATAGCCTAAATTCAAATCTTGTCTTTGTTACTAATTCCCTGTTTAAGCCTCAAGTTTTCCATCATAGAATTACTGTGAAAGAAGATAAAAAGTATGCATTTCATAGGGTTATTGTGAGCATTAGTGCATAAAGTATTCAGCACATTGCCTGACATGAATTAGATGTAAAATAAAATCTAACTATTGTTTTATTATTAATTTATACTCACATAGTACAACATACTGCAGCTATTATATTCCACAGTTTCTACCTGTATGCAATCTATATGAATTTTATATCACATTTAAATATAATGTTAAAGTGAAAAAGTCAGTTTCAAAAATCATTATAGTATGATCCTGTTTATGTGTGCATTTCCACAGAATTTATCAATTAAGGTATAGTTTAAATATTAATGTAAAATATTTGTTTTGTGGATGTGTAATATTTTCATAATCATGAAAAAGGAGAGTCGTTTTTATTAAAAAAAAATGCCATCACCAATACTTAACCCCTTCCCTTCCTCTTAATCTTATTATCAATTTTTACTGCTCAGAGAAACAAGAGAGCCCAACACTTCATCACTATTCGGGTTATGAGCAAGGACCCTGCACTTGAAGAGAGTATCCTTCAATCACTCACCTTGATGGCGTCTCCCATGCTGACTAAGTAACCAACTTGTTTTATGTGGGCATTGCATTTTAGATTAATCTTTGAAAATTTACACTAAATTATTTGAACTTTGTATGACAAAATTGTAGTATATTAATAATACCTGTACCTAAGGATTTTTTAAAAATTAAATATGCACTGTGTTGGTAGATACTGAGTGGGAAACAATTTCTACTCAAATTAGGTATAACAATTTTTTAAGGCAAAAATGTCATGCATTTTATAATGCAGGTTATGTTTTATGAAAAGACAAATATTAAATAAGGAAAAACAACTATACTTTTATAAGATGCCATTAATGATACAGCATACCATTATTTTATGGCCTCCAAAAGGAATTAAAGTAAAAATGATTTCTTGTCACATTTATTATAATATGGATCCTAACTTCAGAAATGTTAAATATGAAAGAAAATAAAACCCACCAAGTTTTAGAAAAATCACTCACCATATTTCCATAGAGGCTGTATATCTTAACATTGTATTATGGAAGTTACTGCATCAAATCCTATGAGATGCATTAAAATGGGCTTTTATTCTTCTTTTAATTATTGGCTATCAACAAAATTTGCATAATATTGAGTCAGTGTGTATAATGAAAAGGGTTAAAGCTCTAAGCAAAGAATATTCCTATAAATCACATCCATAATTAACACATGAAGGGCTAATAAAAATTTGAAACATGGAACTTTTTTTTGTTTTTCCTGGCTTAAAGCTAATAAAACAATAATCTCTGCACAAATGTTTTTTCTTCCCCATGCAAGATAAACCAGTGCTTAATGGAGAGTCGAGAACCTTATTATGAAAACTGATCTAAATCAATAGTATACAGACAGTGGTTAATGATGCTTGGCAGCTTTTTCAAATGCATTTCCTGACAGCATCACAACCCTCTGGCCAGGAGTTATTGGGCACACATCTTGAAAAGCACACTGTGACACAGAGAACGCGTGCAGATGCCTGGTGCTTGAGACTAAATTTAATCACCTCCTGCTAGTGACCATTTGGCAGCTTTAGAAAAGTTCTCTCCTAAACCAACTCTCTGAAGCCGAACTATTAAAGTGCTAATTAAAGAAAGTACATGGAAGACATGAACACTAGGAGTCTGGGGTAACTGGCTACAAAAAAGACAAGGCTGAAACACATCACTTTGTCTGCTTCTGCTGATTAGACTCTAATTCGAACACCAATATTTCACTGCACGTCAAGGTGCCCTGGGAGGGTATCTGCCTCTATCTCAGCTGGATGGATGGCTCTTGTGTGAAAAGGGAAAAATAGCAATTTTGTTTTGTATTTAATCCTCTGACACCCTCAGGATCAACAGGGAAGTCCACACAACCTTTTCTGTGAATCTTGATATGATTTATTAAAGATGATGGAGGGGAGAAAATGAAAACAATCTAATAAAACCAATAAGGAATTCTGTGCCATAAAAGTTACCCAACAAACCCATCATGAAGCAACAGTATTTATAGTTGAAGTGCTTATGTGCTGCCTGATAAAACAGCTCTAAAAATGCATCTATTCCTCATCTACTTTTAGCTTCTTTCATAAATGAGACACTTACACACGAATTGGTCCAGAGTAGGAGAGGAAAAAGGATTTAAGGGGAGAGATGTATTTATAAAAGTTTTGAAGCATCCATCACACCCTAGACAGCTGTGTACCATGCATGCACCATTTTATTTAATCTAACCAATAATCCAGTGACGTTGGTATTATTTCCTTCTTGATTGATGAACAATTTGAGATGAATTGGGTTATGAATCTACCTAGGATATACTATAAAATAGTCAGTGAATTCCAATTTTTAAATATGAGAAAACTATGGAGCAGAGAGGGCATTTTGTTTTGTTTTTTATTTTACTAAGAGCACATAGCCAGTTAATTCTGAACCCAGAATTTGAGTCTAAACACTCTTATGCAGAGTATATAAAATTGCCATGTACTAAACATGACTACAGAGTATCTAATCACCAAAATTGGACTTCAATACTAAGACAATTAAAGTAAATATGGTAACATTAAATAACACAAATTTAATCCTTAGTAATGCTTACTGTTCCTCCACTATAATGTATTTCAGTCACTAAAAACAGCCCAAAGCCACACTATTCAATGTGCATTGAAAACAGTGATATCACCTTTATATATGAATAAGAGTATATAACATATTTGCTCAACAAAATGAGTCCCATAATATTTTAAAGACAAGCATGTTCCTATGTCATATTTAGAAAGACTGAATGTAAGTAAATACATAAAGCTCAAAAGTGCCTCCGAATTTGGCTTATTTACTAGAATTCATTTTTAAAAGTTCATTGTCTTTGAGGTAACTTCTTAATTTGAGCTTGGCATGAAAGATGTTTTTAGAAGCCCAGGTTTTCTTTTCTTTCCTTTTTGCTTTCTTTCTTTTTTTTTTTTTTTGAGATGGAGTCTTGCTCTGTTTCCCAGGCTGGAGTGCAATGGCACAACCTTGGCTCGCTGCAACCTCTGCCTCCTGGGTTCAAGCAATTCTCCTGCCTCAGCCTCCCAAGAAGCTGGAATTACAGGCACACGCCACCATGCCCAGCTAATTTTTGTATTTTCAGTCGAGATTGGGTTTCACACTGTTAGCCATGATGGTCTCAATCTCTTGACCTTGTGATCTGCCTGCCTCAGCCTCCCAAAGAGCTGGGAAGCCCAGGTTTTAATCTAGTACACAAACTTCAGAGGAGAAAGGATGTCTTCCTGCAAACATATACCAAAGATTCACGTAACATAGTAAACAAAAATCCTAGAGGAAGAGATGAGAAATCATTGAGCCCAGATTCTTCGCAGGGAAAGGACCATAGGAAGAGGTTTCTCGTGATGGGGCAGCTGAAAAGAAATTGAGAAGAAAAATAATAGACCTTTTAACTGACTTGATATGACTTTCTCTCCCTTTTCCAGTCACTGTTGTCTAACTTCTCTTTGAAATATTAAATAAAGTTCATATTTGTCTTTGTATCCGTTATTTATTTTTGAGATGTTGAAAGAGCTGTTGAAAAAGCACCTGTGAGCCAGAGGAAGAAGGTACCATCAATGACTGTCTAGTACTTTACAAAAATAGGAAGGAGTAGATGAGCAGTTTTCTTAGACATGTGGGAACAGAGAGCTGACTGATGACATGAAGCTGAGCTTTAGATGGTAAAGGGATCAGAATCAATGCCTGGATTATATAATCAGAAGCCAAGACATCTGAAAAACTTTCAATATATGAACTAAAGAAGAACAAGCAATCAGAATAGTCTTTCAGGAAGTCTTCCACCACCATCTCAAAGTGAGCATAATTCCAGGTCCTTTTTGCTTGTTTGCTCATTTGTTAAAGTAATGGCTACATCTGTTCTTTTTGATTCCCATGTCAAAGTGAGAGTTTCTTCTTCTGGGCAAGGCTAATCCTTCTATCTCTGCCTTGGACTTCACACAGTGCTACAAATCTTAGTCCCAATGTTCCTCACAAAGGTCATCAGGAAAAGCACTGTCTGAGAGAGAGACAGCCCCTTTTAGAGTCCCACTGAACCCATGCACTCCTCCTTCATATCATTTATACGTTGACCAAACTTACTGCAAATTGTGGCTGAATGGAGTCAGTTTCTACAAAAGTGGGAGGTACCCCATGCCAAGCAAAGAGGATAAAGTTCCCTTAGTAGACTTCCCCTGAGAAATGGTGCCCAGCAAACAGAATCCAGTGGGTTCTCGGGCAGTGAGTAATAGGAATTTAGGAGGTGAGAAACATGGCACCCCTCCCCCACTTCCAGAATACTGGGAAATCCTGGAAGACAGAGACATATGCTTTTGTTTTTTCTATTTTCAATGCTTAGTACATTGCCTGGTTTGTGGTATACATGTTTCAATACATGTGTTTTCTATGCTGATAAATGAATTAACTCATCAAAGAATGAGCAAATGAACATCCAATCAATTTTACTGAGACATGAAGGATTTAACATTTTGATGTTTTTTAAATAGATAACACATAACAGTTCATATGTAGAACAGAAAGATCTATCTAAAAAGAGCAAATCATAGCTGCTATGGGGAAGCCCCACGGTCACAGTCAAGATGCTAGCTGAGGTTGTAGAATAAAATGGTGGTTGCATGGAGTTAGCTTGTGCCCTAGTAGTCTCCCTCTGAAAAATGGTGCCAGAGAAGCAGAATCACACAGTGAGTAATGGGGCAGACAGGAAGTGAGATATTAAGCAGAAACATGTGAGGATATTGGGTAAACCAGACAATCCAGATGGTCTTAGACATAAATGTGCAAAACAATGTGTCAGTGAAAGAGCACAGAACAAGTTGCATCTGACAAGAAGAGGGTGGCAGCAGATGGATTTTGATGCACTGAACTGGGACTCTAAATTTTCTCCTTTACAGTCTGCAAAGGATCAGTGGCCCTGCCACACAGGTCTTGAGATTGATATCATTGTGCTTCATTTCTAAAGATGCGTATTTGCAGCATGTAGGTCATATCAAATAAATTATTACATAATACCGCACATTTGTCATCCTTTATATTTACGTAGAATGTTGTGCTTTTCAAGCAAGTTTCTTTAAAAATTACGAAGAACTGAGACAGGTAGGAAACTGAGACAGGTAGGAAGTTTGAGTTCTAGTATGTTAAATAACCCCTAATATCAAACAGGCATGTATTGGCTAGAGATATCAAATAGAATTTAAATGTTTTTCTCTAGCACTTTCCCACAGCATGGGCATGTTTCTCCAAGGCAGCATATAGACATAGGGACATATAGACATGCTTGAGCATTGACATCTAACTTAAATGTGGTATAGGTTAACCAGATGCTATTACAGGTGAGCATTAAAATGTAACAAATATTTTACCAAAAACATAAAACTATACTGACTTTAAAAAACATCAAGTAAGTGTATTTGAAATCAATTTTACAGATTAAGACTAATTTCAGGAGACACTATGCAAAAGGAAAATTATGAAAATAGGCCAACTTAAAGGAGAGGCAAGATTAACAATTATCATCAACCATTTCACCATTGACATGAATTACCTCTGGATAATAGCAATATGCCTGAATCACAATGTATTATGTTTCTGAACATAAGTGCATTATAAAACATGATGTACTTTTTGGAAACATGAGTGTATTATTTTTTTTGTGCTTCCTAACAAGTTACCACAAATTTAACAGTTTAAAACAAGTCAGAGAGAGATCCAAGATGGCCGATTAGCAACAGCTCAGGAATGTAGCTCCCAGTGAAAGCGCAGAGAACGAGTGGACGCCGCACTTTCCGACGAATTTTTGTTGCCCACAGACCGGGAGGTTCCCGGCAGAGGAGCCACAC